>OX465098.1:10962947-10972947 GCA_949987625.1 Chalcis sispes | reverse complement strand
AAATAGAATGTTATTAAGCAAAAATGGTTTATAAAATTCTACGGCTATTAAATATGCGTTCATTTAAAGTAGCTTTAAATAAATTGTAAAATTTATGTTAGATACGCGTAAGGTATAATTTTAATTTTTGTTAATTTATATACGGCTTGTATTTATTAGCTCTAATTTTATTGGAATTTACGAACGCGTAACTATTTTTCTCTCTTTTTTTATTTCTTTTTTTTTTTTTTTTTTAAACAACTCGAAAGGTCGACGAATGAAAAAACGAAAAAAAAAAAAAAAAAAGATAACGAAATAGTGAACTGTATAAAACAAAATTTACGATATAATTTTTATTATCTTATAACTATGCAGATTGTTATTAACGCGTACGAAATTTCAAAAGTCCACGCGCTCGCTCCTAAAAATGAAACGATAAATTTCTCCCTTCGCTCCATCGATAAATCAATACTTTACAGATAATATCGCACGCAACTAAAGTACCTTTCACATTTTTTTTTTTTTTCTTCATTTTTCTTAAACGAATCAATGAGCGATGCCGAATATGTTCGTGTATCCAATAAAAATGTTCTCACACTTCCGTATAACAAAATCGAAAACAAGAATCTTCCGCCAAACATTTCCACACTCGTTTCTTGAAAACGAGAAGATAAAAAAATAAAAGAAAAATAATAAATTTTCCGATCGGTAAACCACAGCAGCAGCAAGTCAAATATTGCTATCAATCACATCGTACCCGCAGCACGTTTTAAAAGCTTTCGCCGTTCTCTCTCCGTTCTACATAGTTTCATCGGTTAAATCCTGGGGCACCTTTACCTTCTCTCTTTCTCTTTGACTATCTATCTCTCTCTCTCTCTCGCTCTCTCTCTCGGATATACACAGCTCGAAGGCAGAGATATCTCTCCTCCGCGTTTGCTTTTCTTCCTGTTGCTTTTCAGCGCGCACTAAAGGATATCGCGAACGTAGACATATATATGCATAGACACAACTTGGCGCTCGAGCGATCCTTAGCTCGATTTAATAAATTGAATTTACGAGGCCGAGCTCGCTAAACTCTTCGATTTTTTTTTTTTTTGATTTTTTATTTTTTTTATTTTATTTTGTCAGTGCGCTGATAGAATTTGGAAAAGGGTTTAGGAAAGAGGATATTTTCACGACGCCTTTGTTTATGGACTCGATCGACAATATTGCTTTTATTTACTGTATATAGCGTGGAACTGTGAAAGAGTTGCTACGATTACGGGAATTAATTTCCGAGCCGATTTTTCGCATAAATTTAACGTTTAATGCTTTTCTAACCTAGAAAAGTTTATTCGATCTTGGATATCTATTTGTTTTGATATTTATTGTTCGTTTATAATTTGAAAAATCTATTTTTTTTTTTTTTTATCGATGCTTAGATCACGTAAAGTTTAACCGGTATATCGGAAATTAAAATAACAATAAATTTATTAATAATTCACGCGGTATTTTTTTAAAAATAAATAATTATGCTTTAATTTAAGCGTCCCAATGGTGGTAAAATATATTTGCATGAAAATTCCAACCACAATTATATTCAATATTCAGATTAAATCACAATGTTAAACTATTCGGATTGCAAATAATAGCCGTAAACTGTCATAAATTCGATTTGTTTTTCACCTCGCCCGTTCGTTTTTTTTTTTTTTTTTTTTTTTTAATTCCATCGAATAGCATGTTTATTGAAGCGTTAAGTCGCGCGTCGACCTGATGGCGACACCCGTTTTGGTATTGTGACGTCACGAAAATGCAATTCAAAACTCGTTTTTAAATGAATTCTATTAATTTGTTATTTTTATAATTCAACTATAATTTGATTTAGATTTAAATAAAATAAAATAAAGCAAAGTTTTGTGTAAAAATTTAAATACTCTTATATTATACTTTTTATTATATTTTTTTAATACGTCGAATTGGCCAAAAGTAATATTTTATAGATAAAGTTAAAATTATCGAAAGAAAAAGTATTTTTTCATCATTTGTAAAATTTTATCAATTACGTGTTATACCTGTAAAATATAAACAGCCGGATTTTCTATATGCATAAAAATACATACAACCGGCATGAAAGTAACAGTAAACGCGGGTCGATTATCTCGAAGCTATCCGGCATTGCTATTTTTTCCCTTCATCACAGCGCTGGGGTAGAGCCCGAAAGGAATAATTTAAATTATCTAAACATCGAAAAGGCCCCTATATAATCCATAAGAGGCCAACCTTCGGGTTATCACTTTTTTATTTTTTTTTTTTGTTCATTTTTTTGTTCTTTTTTTTTTTTTTTTTTTTTTTTTGACTTTACATTCGTAACGGTCTTTATCCGCGAATTCGAACGCTAAAATCGATAACGCGCTCTTATGTACCGTGTATATGTATACAGGTATATTTTTCTCGGCATATAACGAGTATGTACATATCACGAGTAATCGACGTGTGCTGTGTATTAAGATATTAATCGTGTGCACTCGCGTACACATTTATGCAAGAGAGCAAGAGAGAAAGAGAATTACAAGAGTGCGACACCTGCGCAGAGCACGAAAAAGAGTACAGGTATATAGTTCATCGGGCGGACAAAGGAGAAAAACAAGAGAACAAACGGGGGAACCCGCAGGATTCTGTAAAAAAAAAAAAAAAAAAAAAAAAATGAAGGAAGGAAGAAACGTCCCATATTTTTCAATGTCACCTGCGAGCGAGCGCGCACGCATCGAAGGGAGCGAGCGAACTGACCATGCGAAATTGACTGGCCGGAAACTCATTCGGAATGCTGTTGCGCTGCGTTGTGGCGTTGAAACTTGTTGTGTATGCGTCGGCGTGCGCAGTAGGCTCTAACGGATTTCGACGTGATTGTTTAAGCTGTGCGCGATCGAGAATTGTTAAGTTAATGGCGTTTGATTGTTTTATACATTTTTTATTTATAAACGTAAATATCGTTTTAAAAATTTTATTTCTTCTTTCAATTATCTATTTTAAATTTTAATGTGGGATATTCGTAATTTATTAAAAGGCTACATTTTAAATTGACTTTTTTAATTTTCAAATAAAAACGAAACCATTTATAAATATTTATGGAATATTAAGTTTTCGCTTATCGCTCCGGCGCAACCTTTAAAACATTACTTACTCGTTTCTCTAAAATCCCGGAATATATCTACTTCAATATATACCCACCATAGCAATTACCGTGAAAAAGTATACAACAATTATATATGCAACTTAGACCAATAAACTAACTTGTAACTTGTTAAAAATTCCAAAAAATAATGCAAAGCCTTTTCTAAGTGACCCTTTTACATTTATACCAACATAGAAATAAAAAATAAGGAAATTCTCGAGTCTTATTGTAAAATATCGTCATATGTACGTCGCGTAATGAGTTGAAAAATATACCGTGTGGTTATATCTTCTTAAAAACGCTGCACACGCACATACACATACACACACATACACACACGTATACAGAAGAGTAAAACACCCGCGTGAAAGTTTTTACTTCGGCGGCTACCGCAACTTGTGTTTTTTGTGTAAGTTTACACGTGTGTGTATATAGACGCACGATTTACGAGTCTGTGTAACGCGCAAGAGAAAGAGAGAGAGAGAGAGCGAGAGACAGAGAGAAGAGTATGTATCACGTCCTCGATAATTTCAGGTAATATATAAGGGCTCGCGTCGTTGGACATTCCCCGCTCGATCGCATATATATATATATATATATATATATGTATTGGTGCAACCGAGCGATTCGGTAAAATTGGAAAATTGCTGGAGTTATTTAAAATAATTCGGGTTCTTATTTGCTTTATTTTTAATGGGCTTTGGCAACTTCTTAATTTTATAATTGAATTAAAAAGTTTGATTTAATTTTACTATGAAAAGTAGCTTTTGTTTATTTTAACGCTCGATAATATCGATTTTCCATTTTATTTAATTAAAAGATTACATTGATCGTTAAAGGAGTTATTCGCGAGTAATTAAATTATTTATATTCAAAAGATTAAAATTTGTATACATTAAAATATTTTTATATACATATAGATTTATATTGGCATTTTATTTTTAGATAATTAAATTCTATCGCAAATCGACGAATCTTTACTTTGGTAATTTATTAAGCGATAATATAATTAAAAATTTTAAATTTAATATCGAGCTTTTAATAATTTAAATGACCAAATATAGTGGTAAATTAATTTCAATTAAAAGTTCTCACTTTACTAATAAAACATTACTAAATTTAATTATTCCTCTCGTTCAAAATTTTGTTATCAAAGGTGACGAAAAGCAATGATTACCTTTTTCAAAAAAGAAAAACAAAGTTTTAAAAAAAAAACAAATAAAATCGATCTATACAACAAAATGGCAAAATTATTCAAAATCTCGCAAGTCCCCCGAAGCATAATAATGCGTGCACATAATACGTCAAAGACAACTGACAGCCGCGGCCGTTATAATAACTTCAGCGTAGCTGAACACAAACATACACAAACGCATACACACATTTATATGTCTGCAGACACGTATAAATCACCGCATCGATAATTCATTTCCGAAAAATTCACGGCGCACGAAATTACTTTTTATTTACGACTATAGGCGCGTCCCGACGGCCGAGCCGAGCGTCTCTAAGTGCAGAAAGCGTACACGCGCACGGGCAAAAGATTAAAAGATGAGCGAAAGAAGCAACGAAACGAGAGACCGGAGAGTAAAAGAAAAGAAAAAAAAAATAAATAAATAAATAAATAAAAGAAAGAAATAAGCGAGAGGGAGAATAGAGCAAACGTCGCTGCCTCTCTCGCTTTTCACATGCAAAGCAGAGAGCGAATGATTTACACGCTCGAGCGAATGACCTTTGCAATATCTACTCTCTCTCTCTTTCCCTCTAAAATGTCTATTACAGCCGATCGCAAAATTTCAAGAAAGATAAATCACGCGGCGGTAACGGTTGACCCGAAGAGATTTTCGGTGCCCACCTTTCGTTCGCGTCTGTGCCTCTGTGTGTGTGTGTGCGTGTATTTTTAATGAATTTTAGTTCGATTTATTATCGATCTCCTCGTTAATTTTTCACTCGGTTATTTATCGACGTCGGCGCGATTGTACTGTTACATTGTTGGTGAGTTTTGAACGACGCTCGCGAACAAAAATTTTTTTTTTTATTTTCGGAGAAAGAGAAGTGTGACACCGTCGAGTATTGTGTATAGTTTTTGGGTGATCGTGATGAAGTGCGATGTAAAAATTTTATTTGACTTTTACTCGGCTCTCTCGTGTGTGTTTAACACGCCTTTGATGAATATTAAAATATTTGTTGTGGATGTAATGATTAATTTCAAAATAACAGCCATGATTTACGTGGTAAATTTTGCATATTGAAAAATATCTCATTGTAAAGAAATTCAAGTACGTGCTATTTTATGCTTAAAAAAATAACTTAAAAAACACCGATATTTATTGACGATACGCGTTATTGAAAAAATAAATTTATAAAGGTTATAAAAGTATCTATTTTTGTAAAAAATAATTCAATAGCGGTAAACTTTTTAGAAAAATAAATATCGTAATTGGCAATTCCTTCGTAAGCTGTTATTACAATCTTTGGTAAATATTGGATGTATTATCGATACTAAATTTTCACTTGTAACGCGTCAATTATTAAATCAGTGCGATTGATATTTCTTTATTTCTCATGAATATCGAAGAGATACTCGGTTTTCATACTCGGTTAGAAATGAATGATTTAATGCATGTAAATTATATGTTTACACCTCGAGATGTAGTTAGCGCGTTCATTATCTCGTCGGACTTTTTAAAGAAATGATGAAAATTGAGATAAAAATATTACCCGGTTTAATCTCGCATTTGTGCTCTGTAATTTTCCGCGCTACCAAAAATAAATCGTAAGAGTCAACCGTATACGGCTTTGAGTTAAACGGCGCGTAACTATGTTCGCCAAATATATTATGCGGCTTTTTTTGTTTCCGAATTTTTTAATTTTTTACGCGCACTTCCTTTTTTTTCTTCGCATTTTTATCGCCGTAGATACAAAGTTCAACGTTGACGTAAAAATTTTATCGATGCGGAAAAAAAAAAGGCAAGTAATGTTTTAAAATAAACCGATAATGTATGATTTTTAAATAACGGATTTGATAGCGAACCTCCCACAAATAGATGAAAAATTAAAAAGAAAATTTTTATTTCAAAGTAAACATCAACTCAACTTTCTACATTTTACATATACACCCCAAGATTTTTTATTATATTTAAGTACAGGTAGAAAGCCAAATGTGTTTTTGTGTACTTTCTATAAACATTCGAATCACAATATCTACGTATATAATGGTTATCATATACTACACGTACGTTAAACGCAACGTATAATATTTTCAAACGATAAAATTGGCGCACTCGCAAGTTCGATTCTCAAAATCGTCGAGTTATACATTTTATTCGCAAACGAAAAAATATTAGCATTCCGATAGTAAAAAATAATAATCATAATAATAATAACGTCGATAAAAAATTGATATTTCAAATTCCTATAACAAAAAAAAAAAAAAAAAAAAAAAAATGTTTAATACGCGTATCATGTAAATGATCGATTTTAAACAAAGCCAAAGCGTGCATATATTCCGAGAAATGTAGTAAAACGTTACAACTGCTCATCAAATCGGGAGTTACTTCGAGCTAAGGGATATGTACATAGCCGTTGCTCTATTCGAGAGATTTGAACGCCTGTGTACCTACTACACGACGATTTTGTAACCGAAGCTGGAATTTTCCTTATTTCAGAGAGATATTGTTGAAAGTAACCTTGTGAAATTGAGGATAAAGTTTTTTTGAGAGATGAAACAATGTGTACGTACTTGCGATTTAAAAAATTTCATTAAATAATTGTGGATTTCCGGAATTTGTTTTATTACAAAAATGATATACCAAGCGGATTATATAATAAAATAAAAAATTTGTAATTTTTTTCATTTTAAACGATAAAATCCAATGTATTTTTATATATACTATAATGCAATATGACAATACAACACAATAACACGAATAAATACAAAACAATATCCACGTTATTTTCCACAAAGCTTGAACAAATCGTCATTAAAAGTTCATCGGAAAGACTCGTGCGAACCGATTCACTTCTCTCGATCGTTTAAAAAAATCATCTGTACCATCGTCTCCAAACGATACACATTTTCCCCGGTAAAAAAAAAATCGACTACTATTCTCTTTCTTTCAATAATATCGTGTTCATGGGCACGATGGGCACGAAAATCCAACAACTTTTATCTTCGCTTTAATTACCCATAACTCGAACTCAAGGGTCACGTGCGGATGTATCGACTTTGGATCGCTCGCGTGAGAACACACGCGATTTGCGGAAACTTATACTCGATCTTAGTGATTATTTTTAATGCATGTTAAGAGTAGATTACGATGGATGGATTTTTAGTGCGAATATTGGCTTTTTGTATGTTTTGATGATGGGTTGGATGCCCTTTGTGTGTCGTTTTTTTTTTAATGAGTTATGTTAAGAACTGCTAGTTTAAAGTTAATAGTGGATCTATTACAGAAACATCGATCGAGTCGTGAAACGGAAACGTTAGATCAGTAAAATAGTTTTTAGCTAAAACGTTATTATGTATATTTTTTACACCGTAATGAAGAAAATTAAGATTTACGATATGACTTAATAATTTTACGTCTTTGTTTTTATGTTTCAGGTAAGCGCAATCTTTTATCAAGAGGTAATTTATAAGAGTCGATGATTGGACAAGTTTTTGGTGAGTTTGAACAATACACATCGCGTAATTAAATCAATTTTTACCATCTTTAAAAAAAAAAAAAAAAAAAAATCTATTTTTCACCATCACGAAAGACACCTTCAAATTTTCTCCAATTATTTGGGATATTATGTTCGCCGCGAAAAATAAACTACACGCGGAAGGTATATAAACTCGAAATAAAAAAAATATTTCTCCACCCCCTCTATAGTCCTTTTCTTAATCCGAAAAATTCAACGCAAGTTTTACACACACACACACGAGCTAACCGAGCGAGAGACACAAAAAACAAAAGCAAAGAATGAGAGAGAGAGAGAGAGAGAGAAATGAGGCAGACGATGTTGGAAAAAAGGCGAAAAACGCAGAAACACTTCGATCGTAGATGAAGCGAGATAAAGGAAGAAGGAAGAAAGAAAAAGATCGTTAAAGGCGAGGAGCTCACTAGCTCTCCGCGCCAGGTTCTACCGAGTATCTGAAAGAGAAAGAAAGGGAGAGAGAGAGAGAGAGAGAAAGAAAGAAGTAGTCGCCGTGCAGTTCGAACGATCGTAGCTCTTTTGACTTCTTTGGATTCTTTCGTTTTGCAGCGCTGCGTGCGGTTTCGTTCCTGCTTCTTAATCTGGTTACGTCAAAGATATCAACTGCTTACGGAAAAGAGGGTTCGCATATGTGCACGCGTCCAAGGAAAACTAAAGAAGAGTCGAACATCCGGAGATAATAAATTTTTAGCGAATATCAATGTCAATTTGCATGTTTACGCATATGCAAATTTGTAAATATAAAAAAAACTTATTGCCCGCCTTTATGTTTATTCTTCCTCGTAAGTGTACGGTATTAAAGACAAGAGTAAAATCGAAGGGGTTAACGTTCGCTTCGTGCTTTTGTCTTTAAACATATGATCATAAAATTGAATCGCACGAATTTACCATTCCCGTCAATAATATTTTAAAGCTCAATTGAGCTTTGTCAGACGATAACAACGCACGTTTATATATACGACGCATTTTATCATCCGGTTGAATTGAAAGAAAGTATTGGAATGACTAGCGTCGCGTGTTTCCATGTGAACGTGTGCCTTGGAATTTATTCGATAATTTTTTCTTTATTGTTAAAAGGAGCTTGCATAGTACTTTGACTACTGACCTTGCATTGATTTAAGGAGATAATCATTGCGGAGCAAAAGAATCGCTTTGAAGATCTTAGAGACGAGAACGCGGTTGAGTTTGCATGCTATTATTTTTCGAAAAATATATAATCAAGGAGGTTAAACGCATTTTCGTCATAGTCGTATCTCATTGATTGCGAATCTCGTGCGCGAGAGCAATCATTTGAATATTGTATAGATCGTCGTTGTTGCGAAGACAATGCTCAATTGGTTCACAATGGGAATTAATTGTCTCAATATCTCGATCGATACTCTTTGGCTTTCACTTTTAATCGAGCACAATTGCACCGGATGAATTTTATACTGCGAGCGCTTGATTTTTTGACGTTCGTCGTTAAATTTCTGCGTTTGAATTGTCGGTTAATACAATGCGTTTCGATCTGTTTTATGACGTTTAAAATATTTTGTGTCGAGATGAGGTGATTTTTATGCACGAAGATAAAAATTTTGATATTAAAGGATCGAGTACCAATTCATCGTCTAATTGAATGGAAGAAGATGAATGAATCAAAAAGCATGCGTGAGAAATCATAAGAAATGTTTTGTAATAGCAACTTTTATTATCAATTATTAGGTTAACAAATATCCACAAATCTTTTGACTTCGCTAATAAAAGCAATTTTCAACTTACTACGGAAACATATCCCCTTCGTGAGGCCATCAACACATTTGGTCATAAAGCCCTTACCGCTTAACGGTAAAGTTCCTCATCGCGTAAAAAAGAAGCGCGCACAAAGGGCCAGGGAACCAAGAAAAAAGGAAAAAGAAAAAGAAATAAAGAAAGATGAAAGAAAAAGGTCAGAAAAAGGAACGAAATCGAAAAAGAAAGAGAGAGAAGGAAGAAGTCGTTGTGGAAACTCTCCTCTTTACTCTCGCTCCCTTCCCCCAATTCCGCTAATCAGAAGGCTCGCGATTCCGCGAAACTCCAGATGTAATCAGCCTCTCTCCACAATGTGAGCTCTCCCTCCGCGCGGAAGAATGCGAAATCCCCTTATAAGCGTTATACTACGAGAGAGCGAGAGAGAAAGAGAGAGAGAGAGAG
>OX465098.1:10697947-10957947 GCA_949987625.1 Chalcis sispes | reverse complement strand
AAAAAAATGATCAAGATTAAACTGAACGCAAGCTATTAAGAACATCAACACTTGGCGAGAAAATTCACGGCTTATCCAATTTCCCCATATTTATCAAAGCTTTCCGAGTTATATCCGTATAGTAGTAGCCTACATACCATCCGAGAATACCGTAAACAATTCGACTCTCTCTCTCTCTCTCTCTCTCTTTCTTTCTCTCCCTATCTCGATAAAAGAATCCCATTGCGCGCTCAGCTGCTAATTGCATCGGACATAAACAACGTGTAGATTTAGTGGCTCTCTCACTCGCGAGCACGAAAACGATAGAAAGAAAGAAAACCGTACAGAGTAAGAGAGAAAGATCTTCTCTCGTGCTGAAAAACTTTCTTTCTCTCTTTCTCTTGGCGAAGAATCGCATTGTGTGCTCTCCCTCTCTGGGGCCATTACACCGTTGCTAGATATCCCCGGGCGATAATAACAGCTCCTCTCTCGCGGGCGCGCGCTTCTATACCAACAAATCGTTTAAACACACATACAAATACACATATAGGTATACACTAGAATCTAGCGGAAGGGTCAGAATGAAAAGTTTCGCGCACGCTAAACGATTATCGCGCGCGGTAGTGGAAGCTCTCTCTCTCTCTCTCTCTCTTTTTCTTTGGATTGGAAAGAGCACGTGTGCAAAAGCTGTGCGGAGCAGCGTCAGGAGCGCTCCGATTTTATATAAGATCGCGTGGCCTTTTTCGGGCTCCGCTTTCGCGCGCTCCGTTAAAATCAACCGTCTATGTGTATATATATATATATATGTGTGTGTGTGTGTATGTGTGTACTTGTATAGTTTTCCTCGCTTACTCTCCTTTCTTCTCCTGACTTGGTTAGATAGCGCACTTATACTAACACACACACACACACAGACGTGTTTGCTTGGTCACGAGGAATTCTTATGTTAGTTTTGTATGTGCGGCCTTTTTATTTAATCCAACCTTGCGTATAAATGTGTGTGTATGTGTGTGTTTTCACGCGCGGTGTTCCTTCGACATCAGACGCGCGCTTCTCGTTCGATCTTGGAACTCTCGGTAATGTCCGCGCTTATGGGATGTAATGGAATTGTGTGTGGGATCTTGCGTTGTTGTTTCGCGCACGTACGTATATCGCATACGAGAACAAGAACACGAGGGATTTATACGAAGCGGAAGTGGAAAATAGTGTTAAGGTTATGCCCATTGTGGGGTGCAAGATTCAAGACGAGACTCTTTCTCTCCTTAACTTTTCTAATTCGAAACAATGCGCGCTTAAATGTTTTTAAATTTCGAAAATGCGCCCATTGTATTCGTAACGAGAGGGAGAGAGATCTTTAAAATTTTAGATGCTGGAGATTCTACTAGACTCGGAAATTAATTTTAGTTATTAATTGTTACGATTGCGCGGCGATGATTTTTCAAGTTAAATTATTTGTATTACCATTTCTAATTTTATTAATAAAACATGAATGGTTTTTATTTTATAATAATTTTATAACACTATAACAAAATCAAAACGAAAGACAAATCATTTTTTAAACGACGCCAAATATATTAGCTTGCAGTAGATAGCGATTTGAAACAACTTTATGGCTTGCGATTGAAATAGAGAAAAATACGGTTAATAACCTCATGAAATGTAACTTTTATTGTAGCAATTTTAAACGCAATCGCTAACGGTTGAAGAAAAATAAAACTTATACAAAATACCTCGCGGAGATTTGCATGCCTCGAAGAAACGTTGCGTTTATACAATTATCTTTATTTTCATGACGTTTATTGTCGAATGAATTTTAACACGCGATGATATATAAACGAGTTGTCTTTACAAAAGTAAACAAGTGTATTTTCGAGTCTTTTTAAAATTATTTTCAATTTCATCGTGTAACATAATATTTTTACTCAAGTATAATAAACTTAAAATATCAAAATAATTGTATAATTAATTTGAACATACTCGTATTCCTTTTCCATATTCAACTTTAGCATCAATGAACGATTTTCAACTCACGACAATTCACATCGGTAAACGGTTAGTTCGAAACTCTTCCACAAATACAGCGGCAGAGCTTCACACAACTAACGCATGAAATGAGATAAAAAAAAAAGAAGCGTCGTAACGATTCAACCGAGTACTTAAAAAGGTGATTCCGGCCACTTTTACCAGATGGATACGTTATGGCATCTTTGGCTCGAGAAGACTTTGAATGGCCCTTGAAAATAATTTTTACGACTCCGCGCGGCTTTAGACTACACAGTCGAGTTATCTAAATGGCCGGTCTTATGGCCGAGCTATTTTGTGAAGGAGGTAGAAAAAATAGATATGCGTCCAGTATGCATATTGTTTTATGTATATATTGAAAATAGGTAAAACCATTGCGTATGTCTATATTTTGGTAAGAGATAAGGACGAATGCCTTGAATGCTTTAAAAATGATGATTTTTATAGTTTGAAATTGTTGTGATTATCGAGTTTATTGGCTCTTTTTTTCTATTATATTGTACTTAAAGCTCATCTAATGTACGTTTAACGTCGATCGATACGATTTCGATGAAATTTATGTTTTCAACATTCCATACATACATACATATATATATATATATATATATATATACGCATAAAAAAAAAACACCGCGATAGATAGGTTGTAATTTATTTTTTTATTATTTAAAAACTATAAACATAAAGTTTATCTTAAAACTTTAACAAATAACGTATTCTTAATTCATAAAAGAAAACGAGCTAGTTCCCTCATCTAAATGTTAATTAAAAATTATCTGATAAAGCTATTCAATTTTCGATTTATAAAATACGAAGAGCGCAAGAGCGAGTTACCCGCCCAACAATTAAATCACGGTTTCTCTTGCGGTTGAGAAAAAATTGATTTTTCGCCGATGAAAATAAATTATTTTCCGCGCGTCTTTTTTTTTTTTTTTTTTTAAAGTCGATACATTTAATAAATTTTCATTTGCGATGTACTTATGTACATATCTACGTACACCAACGCTGAGTAAAGTTGTTCATTTAGCAGGCGATATCTAATGAAACCGGACAGCTATATGTAATCGCGGTTGAGCTACTCTGGTTTAAAAAAAAAAAAAAGAAAAAAAAATTAGCGGATTTTTTTATCTCCTTTCTTTTGCGTTAACGGAAAGCGAAGTTATTCAAAGAGAAATTAATAATGCACATGTACGATTTTTTATGACTCATTATATACTCGGAGCTGCTACTGGAATCAAGTGCGAACGAGCGATCTTCGTCCTTTATTTTTTTTTTTTTGCTTCGGCTTAAACCTACTCATCACCTTTTTATGCTCTTCCTGCGCGCGGATAAAAATCTTTATTTTTCAATGCGTCTGCTTGGGAGGTCAAGTCGAGTATACTTTTTGAGAGAGAGAGAGAGAGAGAGAGCGCCACTTTATATTTTTTCGAAGCTACAGACTTTTATAAGAACGACGGGGGGAATGAAAGAAAGAGAGGAATGGAAGGAGCGAATTATGGTGATGATGTGCGATCGAATCGAGGTAATGGTTTTTCGGCGCTTCTTGCGGGGAGTAATTATTATTTTATATGCTCGCGTGTCCGCGTACGTGTATACATTCAGCTCCGATACGCGCACGCGTTTCGTAAGCTCGGAGGGTTTGTCTTGCTTATTGAAGATTTTAAATACGATGATGGGGATTAATTGTTTGTGAAATTAACGATGGGAGAAAATTTTCGGTTTACGGTCGAGAAATATTATTTGTAGATAAGTTAATTACGCTGCCTTTTTATGTAAATAATCGTTCCTATATATACGCTCGGTAAGAATTTAAAAGTTGATACAATATTTTTGAGAGGATCGAAAAATTTTACGGTACATTACGCGTTAATGTATATTTCATCATTACCATTAAATTTTATGATCTGTTTAGATTGAAGTAGCGCGCGTCTAACTTTGTTTTCATAAAAAATAGCCAAGAAAAAGAATTCTCACGTCGTTCCAAATGTAATTGGTGTATTAAACGGCCTTAAAATGAAAATGATGTAATAAAAATTTAGTAGCTACTATAAATTTATCAAGACGTAAGATTAGTGTATCGATGGAATGTTTATTTTATAAATCGAGAAAAAAAGATGGATAATAAAGGATTTGTAAATTATTATCAATAATTTCAAACAAAAATTAGACCGTGAAGTATACATATGTATATTAAATTATATGTCAATTGCGCTATATTAATATTATTATTTTATAATCTCCCAACATTATTACATCATAATAACAACAAGATTATATATTACCAATCGAAGCAAGAAACAACGGGAAGAAATCACCATTACAAAGCGCATCCGCAATATCCTCGAAGAGGCAACGGGAAAAAAAAAGGCAAAATAGATCGTTCGCGCACGAGTCAACCAAACGAATCATAGAATCTCTCATTATCAACGGGTTACGTTTGTCTTTCGCCGCAAAATCCCGATATTCGCGGTAAAAATCTAAAAACGCAGGAACGCGTTGCGCTCGCTTCTGTTTCACTCTAATGGCTATACTTCTTTTCATCTCCATAGAAGAGCTTCGGCTCCGTTAGATAAGAGTTCTCTTTTAGTGTACCTCGGCGCATTATATGCGCACTCGTTTGAATTTTCCTTTTATTTCTCTCTCTCTCTCTCTCTCTCTCTCTCTCTCTCTTCCGTTTTCTTTTTCATCATCGAGAGTGCATTGTTCTTCTTTCCCTTTAGTATGTATACATATATGTGTGTGTGTGTGTATACGTAAGAGAGAGAGAGAGAGAGAGAATGCGGCGATTCCGTGTTTCGCTCCTGCGGTGAGAGCTTCTTGCACGCGACGGAAATATGGGAGGGCTTTACCTTGGGAAGAAATGATCCAACGTACGCGAGTGTGTAAGTTTGTTTGTATATATAGTATGCTCGAGGAGAGTGCAATTTTTAATTGTGGAATTAACGGGGAATGCGTGATTGTTTAAGAATTTGGTTAACATTAGGTTTTGTGTGGATACTTTAGTTTTGCGTTTTTTTTTAATGATTAGAAACAGTGACTTTCGTGATTTTTTTTTTTTTTTTTGTTTAAATTATTGTACAATGATTTTTTAAATAAATTTTTTTATAAATATATGGTTACAAATTTTATTGAAAAATACGATCTCTTTTCGATTTAACAAACTACGTAGTCTTTACATAAAATTTACAAAACTTACTTCGATCTCAAGCAACTTTCACGAAAAGCCTCCAATGTCAATTTTTCTTTCCTTCTTTTGTTCAACTCAATTTGCATACATCAGCTCTTATTTTTTTTTTTTTTCTCTTTTTCTCGCGCACACGAATGAGCAACCGAAACTACAAAACGACTTAACATTTACATTTTATTGAAATCGAAAACAAATTGCGTCGGTCAATGCAAACATTTTCCAGCGTTAACCAGTTCCCAAACGCGTCCTATTAAAAATCCTACGAAAACCTCAAACATCTTACGAATCCACATTTTTTCTCTTTCACTCTCTCTCTCTCTCTCACTCTATCTTGCTACACTCACCCGGATCTAAAGCATCGCCTCTAGAAATGAAGAAATCCACCGTCGCGAGAAGCAAAAAAGAAAAAAGAGGAAAAAAAAAAGTGAACAGCCCAAAGCTTCGTACTTAATAAGACGAAAATAAACGAATTCACCGGCAAGCTCATCATCTCGTGTACGTGTGGGGGTGAGAAGAAACATCGCAAGAAAAAGGATTACATGCACACATAAACGTCTCGCATGCGCATCGCGTGATGCTAGCGCCAATAATAACGCGATGAAACGAGCATATCCACACACACACACACATATGTTTCTTCCTCTCGGTACCTTCCCCTTCTTCTGCACTTGGCCGCTGCGCCTGAGAAAACAAACTCGAGCAACAAGCTGCTGTTGCTTCTGCCGACGAATTCTTCCTTTTCTGCAGTTTCCTTCTCTCTCTCTCTCTCTTTCTCTCTTTTTCTTTCTTTCTCCTCCTCTTCTTCCTCTTCTTCTTTTCTATTTTCTGCGGCTTCTCTAATTCCTGCTCGTCTCTTTCTCGACGATATTCCCTATCTTGTCTCGTATATAGAAGTATCCGTGTTTTCTCGTTTTTCTATTTCTTTCTTTTTTTTTTTTTTTTTTACTCTTTCTTCCCTCTTATTCCATCGAACTGGATAGTTCGGAATATAGAGAAGCCTAGCGTTCGAGGTGTAAAAATCTTTCTCTTTTTTTCCTTCTTCTTTTTTTTTCTTGTCTTTTTTTCTTACGTGTATCTAGTCTGTAGTAAAGCGTACGGTGCTTTCTTTCTTACATGAAGGGGAGAAAAAAGAGCTTTGCAATTGAAATTGAAATGTACTGTTGTTTGTATTGGTTTTTATGGATATACCGACGCGTAAGAGTTGAGTGTTTAACGTTTTCTTTTCTTTTTTTTTCCATTTTTTTGTCTCGTTATCGATGTATAAGCGAATTCGATTACAGTATCGTTATGATAAAATCTCCGACGGAATAATAGCTTGCGTGTACGTACGTGTGTCAATGAACTTATTCTAAGAATGAATTCTAGTCTGAACTGACGAATTTTTAAACCTCGTGAGTTATAAGATTGTTTTATACATTAATTTTGCTATTTTCCTTTTTACAATGAGAGCATTTTTTACAAACCGATTTTTACGATAAGTTTTTCTCGATCCCATGCGATTATTTATGCGAAAAACAATTATTATTGTAAAAGGATACAGAAAAAAATGCATTATATTCGCTCGAGGATCATAACTTGCAAATTAAATAAAATAATTTGCTCGGAGGATCCCGAAGAAACATTGTTGCCCCGGTAAAATTACATCTCAAATGAGTTATAATACGATAAATCTATATCCTTTTTGTTATTTATCGTTCGTTACATAGAGAGAGAGAGAGAGAGAGAGAGAGAGAAAGACTAACTCGGTACACCTCTTAGACGTTTATCCTCTGGTATCTTTTACCAAGTCGCCGCTTTCATAAATCTAATATCCTAAGTTAAATAAATAACCGTAATTGAAGAAAACCAAATGCAAATAACTTTAATCTCGCTTCTCTCGCTTGCAGCTTCTTTCTCCTCTTCTCCCTTTCTCTTACTCTTCTTTACGTACAAGATCATTTTGGAGAGTCGTGTATATGACGTGCGTAATAAGCTGGAACTAACGACGTTCGTTATACATATGTGTATACATATATATATATATATATATATATATATATATATATATATATATATATATATATATAGCCGTTCCTTCATCTTCAAAGAACTTACGACTCTTGAGGACTGGAATTCGTCCTCTTCGTTCGCGTAAAACGAAAACGATCCGTAATGAGAGCGAAAATGAGAGAGAGGAGAGAAAGAGAGAGACAGAGAGAGAGGAGAGAGGGTTATTGGTTTTTCGAGGAGGTTCGAGGCAGCTCTCACTCATTTGCATGATGCCTCCCGGATTTTTTATTGGCCGATCCGAGTGAATCGTTGCGCCTCTTCGGTTGAGAGTTTAACACACCCGGAATTATTAGTGTAAATAACGAGGATTGATTTCGCTGCTCCTTTTTTCGTCTGCTGATTACTTACCAGTGAGAGAGAGAGAGAGAGAGAGAGAGAGAAGGAATGAGAATCGAACGGTTCGCAAAACAAAAAAAGAAGAAAAAATTAACAAGTACACCGAGCGTATTATTGAAAGTGAAGGATAACTTTTCGATAATTGATGGTGGAGTTTATAGATTTGCTTTTTGCTTTTCGGTTAATATTTACTTTTATTTTCGTTTATTCTTCAATACCGATGATTAAAAATTTAAATAATTTTAATAAGTGCATCGAAAGTGGAAATTACGAAAAGACTTTTTCAATTACAATTTCATCATTATAAAGAATATTTTTAATAACACTTACAACATTTTTAAATTTTTAACAATCAAATAATAATATTTTTTAAAAAACATTCTTTGTCATCTATGAACAATTATTTGAATTTTACTTTTTATACAATTCAATTAAATTTTATATAAACACAAAATAATGATAAATTGAAAAATTATAAAATCTCAGCAATTCCTTTTCGATAATTAACAAAAGTTAAAATAAAATTATTATATCAATGAACGACTTTCCCGCCTTTATTTATTAACACTTCATCAATACCGCGTACAAAAAAAAAAAAAAAAAAAATCTCCCGGACAAAATGACTCGGCCGTATTATTCACCGTTCAATTATGAAATCTTCATTACGCGCTGCATCGCGAGGCATCGACGTCACCTTCTCGGAAATCGATGACCCGAAAAAAATTTTCCGTCGCTGCTACCACACTACTGCTCTGTAACACCGTTGTCGCACCGTTATAGTCACTGCGAGACCATTATAGATGCTTTTCTTTCTTTCTTTTTTTTTTTTTTTTTTTTTTTTTATGATAACGCGCGTTCAAAAAGAGAGGAAAATAACATAGGAAGGAGGCGAGATTGATATCTCGCGTATACGACAAAAGTCCGCGCGCCGAATTATAAAGACATCATGTGGGTTGATATCTGTGTGTGTGTGTGTGTGTGTGTGTGTGTGTCTGCGTGCGTATGCATTGTGCGTTTCTTTTGAGTTGAGCCGTGTCATATTTACACTATTAAAAATTAGTTACGCAATGGTTTCGTTCGATCGCGTGAGCTTAAAAGGTTCTCGAGTGATCTCTTGAATGTTCACGAGATGTCGAGGGATTTTCTGGATAAAAGTTGAAAGGTACAGTTATACGTTTTGTAGATTGAGAATATTTGAAATCCATATGAGTTTATATACACATTTATTTATGTAAAATAAAATTTTCTGTCTAGATAAAAAATAGAATTTCGTCATTTAAATGAATTTTAAAATTTTATTGTCTTTCATCGTAAATACATACTCAATGTATGTATTTCTTCTCAAGGGATAAAATATTGACTTTTCTTTCCTATGGAATTCGACATTCGGTAAGAAATAGTGGAAAATCGTGTAAAGTATTTGCTTAACTAAGTTTGTTTGAAATCCTAATGAGTTTATACTGTAGCAACAGTTATTTATTAAAATATAATAAAATTTAATAAAATTTAATTAAATTATTCACAATAAAGAAACATGCTAAGTATGAATGAAACATGCAACTAAGTAATCAAATTTTTCAAATAAAATACCGATCATACCGTAAATTTATCACAGCTTAGCGAACGATGAAATAATCTTACGCAACAATCGTATGAATTTCTTCGCTGCATATCCTCACACAAAATTATTCAGATTCCTCAAAACCTTATCACGCCTTATCTCGAACAATAGTTCGCTTAACAAAATAAAAGATATCATCCTTTAACCCGCTACCATTTTTCAACTTATCGAATCTCTCACTCGATACGTGAAGACGCACGGACGACACTTTTTCACCCAGCGGGTAATAACGATGTCGAGAAAAAAAAAGAATAAGAGAATCATCTTTCCTCGGTGCACGCAAACTGCCGAGTCATACCACGTGTACGTGTGTATGTGCGTACGCGACCGCGATGATTGACGCGCGTTCATCTTCCACGAGAGAGGCTCGGAACGATATCTCGCGATACCGATCTACCGATATCGTCGATATTGATTTCCTTCTTTATCTATTTCTTCGGCTGTGTTACAATCCTTTCTCTCTTTTTTTCTTCGCGCCGATCGATCGAGGCGATAGTTTTTTTTTTTTTTTTTTTTCATGTGAGTGCTTTTTTTTAGAAGTTCAAGGTTAAAGGTTAATGAATTTGGTTTAGCATATGTAGGTAATGGAATCGGTGTTCAAATGATTGAGTGAGATATTTAATATAGAAATTTGACGGATTTATTTGATAGGAATGGATAATGTTGTTATTGAAATATTAACTTATTCCTCGACAATGAGATTTACGGTTGATAAGGGAGACGTTTTATACTTCACGTGTAGTAATGTAATGATACTTCATATTGACATCAAATTGATTTCAAATTTAATAATATCATTTGAAATTTTATCTTCGAGTAGTATCTCAATCCTATATACCTATACAAAAGAATAAAATAGTTTCTTTTAAAAGCAAATATGATAATTCAGGTACGTTAACCACATAGCTGTAATAAAAGACATAATTGCTACTACCGATTAAAAAAGTTTCAACGTAGAGTCTGAAGAAAGATTATCAATGGTGAAGTGTTTCTTCGAAGACTCGAGTTTGGGGTTTGCATTAAAATGGTCTGCTTTAATGAAGAGGCTACTAATGTAAAGCTAAATCGAGTGTGAAAAAACTTTAAAAATATATATGGGGCAAATGTACTCAAGATAAAGGAATTTTTCAAGACTATTTTCAGCTCCGAATAATGTACCTTTCAAGGAACACTTTATCGATAAGGTTTCGCGGTATACTTTTCAATTACTTACGAGTATATTGCCGCATACTTATTTTTATCCGAAAATAAATCTATTATGTGTTACAGAAGGTTTGGTTCCTTTTTTTTTTTTTTTTTTTTTTTTTTTTTTTATATCTGATTCAAGGAACGATCCGTAAATAATAGCAAAATTTTATATCACACGGTAGACATTGGTGTTTTTATAAATCTTTGTTGTTCGATTTTTAAAGATATCTCACGGCTGAAAATTTCAAAACCGAATGAAATTTCTTCGATAATAAAGATCGAATCTCTACTTTTATAAGTACAACTTTTTTTTTTACACAATAGTTACGAATGCGAAAAATAATTATCATGTTGCAGATTATATTTATTACTTTAAATTTTACATTTAATGTAATATAAATAAGAAGAGAAAATGAATCAACAGTTAATTAGACGTTTTTGCTTTAATAAATTATAAGTTCAGTATAATCATCAGTTGTTCATAATTTTTAATTAATTTACTTACCAATACATTGCACCTCATTCTTTCAACTCTCATATAGTCTTGGTCGCATTGCAACCGATTCATCCATTTTTCACAATTCTCCCATGGATTCCCGCTTAGCGCGGAGAGACGCAAAACAGCAGAAACGCGGGTAAATGTAGCAGCGAGCATAGGGTTAACGTCCTGCTTAACCGTCTTCGCAACGCACCGTTGCGCACGCAATATTCCACGCGACTCTTCGTGTCTTTCTCTCCCTCTCTCTCTCTCTTTCTCTCTCTCTCTCTGTCTCTCTCTCTCTTTCTCTTTCACGTGTACACATAACTTTGCGTAGTTTTTAATCTCCCATCGTTACCCATACACACGTACACGCATAAGTATGTACGTAGCAAAATTAGCGAATTAGCCGACTGACATTACCGAAGAGAGGAAGAAAGGAGGTAGAGATTCGGAGAACCGCGCTGAATTCGGCCAACGTGCGTCGGTGCGTTTCTCTTTTCTGTTGGCTTTTTCTTTTCTTCTTCTTCTTTTTTTTTTTTTTTTTTTTTTTGTTTTTAAACGGAGAAGGAGAGAAAAGAGCCGTTCTTGAATTATTGCCCGCTCGGCTGGAAACTGGTAGGGATTGGATCGGGAGTAGTGTAGTTGTCGTTTTGTTTCTTATTTCTCCTTTTTTTTTACCTCTTCCTTACTTTCGGCGGATGTTGGAAGTTTAAAGGGACGTGAAACGACCTCTTTCATTTTTTTTTTTGTTTTATTTTGGAAGGTGATCGGATAAGTGGTTTTTTTTTTGGGGAGGTTTTGGTGAATTAATGAAACGCTCGAATTTGATAATATTAAATAATATTGAATGATCGAATCGTATTGCTTGTGGTTTCGAATGGTTCTTTATTTTAAAAATGTTACAGTTCCTAAACGATTTATTTGAAGTTGGACATTGTTTAAATTTAATCTATCAAAATATCAAAGTGAACAAATATCAAAAAATAGAGAGAAACAATGAAATTCCAAATCACGCACCCATTCTTTTCTTTTTTTTTCTTTCTCTTTCTCTTTCTCTCTCTCTCTCTCTATTACTCTCTCTGTCTCTCTCTGTATGTCTCTCTCTCTCTCTTTTATCTTGTAAGAGCGTGAAAGCAGGATATCTAATCGATCCCAAGAAGTCAAGCCTACCGTTGCATTATCCGCGCGCGCGGGCTTTTGTGTGTACAAAGCGCAGGTGTCGAGATTTCTCTTCTCCTTCCTTTCACGGCTTGTACAAAGCGAAAAGAAAATAAGTACAGCGAAAGAGAGAGAGAGAGAGAGAGAGAGACAGCTATTGCTCGAGGCGGTCTAATTGATTTTATGAGATTCATCGACGCTTTCGAGCCGAACGGCGAATAATACGATGATAACGCGAGAGGATCTGTACTACTTATTATTTCTTTTATGCTCCGAATCACATGGACACCGTGTGAAAGCTGACCGATTGCATGTTTTATACTATACGTATGTGGGGCCTTGATATGCTCGATGATTTTTTTGGTCTTTTTAAGTCTACTGCGGTGTAATTATTTCGTTTTTCATATCTCTGTGGTTAAAGGTGAAATTAGCATTTTTGCAAATCTTTGAGAGATGAAAAAATAGTTTATGGTCGGTGTACTAAACTTTTCATGTACAGTTATAATATATGAAGAGATTAGATTACATTAATTGCAAAGTTTTTATGAATCTTATCGTTTTTGTCGTACTTCAAACAAATTCTTTCATAAGTTCCAAGCCAACCGCGTTATATCGATTTCCTCGACAACAGCTTACCGACGCGTTTTCTCAAAAGAAAAGCATCAAAAATTCTGTACCAAAATCTTTTTCCCTCTCTCTTTCTCTCTCGCTCTCACTCTCTCTCTGTCTGTTTCTCTTTTAGGAAAAAAGACACAAACCATAAACCGCATCTCTTCAATACACGCACACGTACATACCATTCGATCCCACCATCGAAGCATCGAACTCACCTCCAAAAACTTTTCGGCGCTTTGTGCATTGCAGCACCGAAACTTTTCGGTAACTCTCTCTCTCTCTCTCTCTTGCGCGAGCGCGCACGGTTATCCGGCGCCAGTCCGGAGCCATTCTCCGCGCGTTTCTTTCTTACCGCGGGGGACGGTCAACTTCTTCTTTTCTTCATTTCTTTTTTTCTTTTTTTTAATTTTTATTTTTTTTTTTATTTTTTTTTTTTCAGATACAATTAGACGGGCATGCGCAAAATCGCTTTCAATTAAAAACAATTACGGCGGATCGCTTTTAATTAAACACGAATAAAAGAAACTGACGCGGGGGATATCGCTTATATATAGATATATAGATATGTGTGTGTGTATATGTGTGTGTGTAGTAGACACGACGACGTGTTACGCGATTTTGTTCGGATTCTTCGTTAGCTACTTCTTTCTCTTTTTCTTCTGCTTTCCTCTTTGATTTTTTAATGATTGATATTTCGCGTATTTACGCGTACGTGCGCAATTAGCGAGAGTGTATATAAGGTACAGCATTAATAACTTTATTCTCGTGCGGATGGTTATTTATTTACTTCTCATGTTTTTCTTTTTCCTTCGTTTATTTTACTCGAAGTCGGCGGTTCATTATAATTCGAGGGATAAATTGCATTTAATTATCCGTGGAGAAATTGAAAGTTTTTCGGCTTCCGAGTATGTTTTCAAATCGAGTTACCGGTTATTAAGACTGTATAATTTGTTTGCATACAGGTGCGCGCTGCTATCGCCGATGATTCTCGATATATGTAAGGAGGAAATCATCCGAATAATTTCGGGTTATTATATATTTTCGATGACTGCAAAATGATAGTTGTAATGGCGTATTTTTAACTTTGTGTACCTTTTCACTCGTACACGACTGAAGTTGCTGATTGATGCTTCACCTTAAGGAAGCAGAGAGAGTTTGGATAATTGTTTATTTATTTAACAGCTCGATGGTAATATTTTAAAAAGATAATACGCGTACGTATAATTTTTGAGAAATTAATGTCTTTCAGCGAGAAATGAATATTTTATCGTTAATGTTTATTCGGTGAATGGAAAAAATTTTAAACGCGAAATTATACCGGAAGGGGCGAAAAATTAAAAATCGAGACGATATCTACATAATCTAAAATAAAAAAAATTTGATACTGGATTCAAGAATGTTTAATTTAAAGTTATGATTGAAACTGTAACATCGGAAATAAATTGTAGCTTCAAGAACAGAAATTGTAATTTTATAAACTGCAAATTACAGAAGACAAATTGTAGTAATTGAAAAGTAACTACAAAGTATTTTTTATGAATAGTATTTCGAAATTGCGCTCACAATTTTTAATTTTATAATTTCTTTTTATGTAATTAAAAAATATTGTTCGATGGATGTAATTTATGTAAACTACATAATAATATTACATAATTATGTAAACTACATAATACACTTATAATATACACTTATAATAGTACGCAAGAATTTTAACATTTAATTAATTCAACTATATTGGTATGGGTAAATTTTTAAAATTTGTAATAAATTGAGTAAAATTATACAACTAGTTAATAATTAGTAAATAGATGTTTACCGAAAGTCATCGGTTCTTCTACTACGAAATTAGACGTTGTTCAATAAACTTTTTTTTTTTATAAAACTTACATCATTTTTTAAAATCGTAATTTTAACTTTCATCGAGGCAAAACAATAAGTATTGCGAAATTATAGCTGGATAAGTTAAAAAGGCAAAAATGAAAAAAAAAAAAAGAAAACGAAACGTATCCCTTAAGTATACCGAAGAGTCCGATACAATATAACCGCATCGATCGGCTAAAAACTTTTCGATGCGTGTATACGTACTCGCACGTAATCGCGATCGCGAGCCCCCATAGTTTTTTCTTTATCTCTTACGGCACGCCTTGACCTTGTTCTCCACTCCGCTCCGCTAATCCTTTTTCGCGTGTCATTAACTCGCGCGCGAAGCCTCTCCCGTGTGCGCGTTGCGCTCACAGACAGCAGCAAGCCGAGGCAAAAAAATAGAAGTAACCAGACGGCGAGAAGAGAAGCCTGACGGAATCTCACCGCGATAGAGAACGAGTGAGAGAGATAGAGAGAGAGAGAAAGAGAGAGAGAGAGAGAGAGAGAGAGAAAGAGAGAGCTGCACGTGTATATACCGTTACGCGCAGTTTCTCGATATGTGTGTGCTCTCGTGTTATGTTTCTTTCTCGAAAAATTTCCGGACAATTAAGAGCGCGTGCGCGCGCGCATACACACACTACACACACCGGGCAAATAAATTTAATTATAAAAGAGAGAAAAAAAAACTCGAAGATATCGACGATTACTTTTATTGCGATATACCGTGAGTTTTATACTGTATTTAGCTCTTTCGATGGGAGAGTGGATTTTTGTGTTGGGTAGAGAGCGAGAGAAAGAGGTTGGATTCTTTTCTTTCCTTTTTTTCTTTTAATGAAGAATTTTTCATGTTTTTGTTTGGATTACGCAATGTGAGAAGCTTGTTTTCTTTTTTCTTAATTTTTAATAAGATAAAAGCAAATACGTTGCGCTCACTCATGTATATTTTAAATGTAATTTTAAATTTTATATTAACAACAGCCAATCGAATCGCGTTAATATTTAATCTTGATATCAATTATTTTGTTTCACAAAATTCAGGCGATAATAAGCAGCGCGCAATTTTCAAATCATATCCATGAATTTCTCTGAAAGTTTCGCGCAAACCTATTTATACAGCGACACACCACCCCGACGAAATAAATTAAACGCTTCCGAGAAAATTTCGATACAAATAAATTAACAAACGCACTCCCATATAATTACCACGCTTTTAAAAGCCCGGTTCTTTTAAACACCCGCACATTTGAGAATAATCTTCTACAAAAAGAAAAAAAGGAAGTCTGCTCTTAATAATACTCGTAATTACATCCAATTTCGCATCGACACACGCGCGTTCGACTACTATTTTAGAGCGAATGAAAATAAAAACGGCATCGGTGAGGATGTAACTTGGTAAAGCTCAATTTTAATTTGCCAACGCGTGCGTGTATGCGTGCACTCGATGTGCGCGCACTTTGAAAAGCGGAGCGAGAAAGAGAGAGAGAGAAGAATTATCGGGTGCTTCAAAGTTTTATAGTTTAGAGTCTCGAGCTCGTAAAATAAGCCAAAGGGTATATATGTATACATAGAGCCAAAACGAACTGAAAGGCTTTTGCTTTTTTATTACTTTTTTCTTAAAAGTCCGACTGTGATCGCTTACAACTGTTGATTTGGTGATGTGAAGGATTGACAGAAATGATGTCTGGATGTAATTTGAATATTTTAAGTGATTTTTTTTTTTTTTTCTATCTTTTTGTTTTAATGGGTGGCTATTGATTTTCTTTTCTCTCTTTAATTGAATGTCTAAATCATTTGAAAATAAGGTGCTTAGGATATTCTTACGTCATTTCAAAATTAACAATTTTAAAGATTAAAAATAATTATTAATTATTAAGCGCTAACTATAAGCTCAAAAATTTTATCATGATGTCGTTATACTCATTAATTTGTAAAAGCATAAATAAATAAATTTATAAAAATGCGTGTATACGATTAAAACATTTAATCTCATTTTCTGTCTTTTCATAAAAAGGCAAAACCTTAAAAAATAAAAAAAAAAATGAAAGGAATCTTTGGAAGTAAGCTGAGTAAACTCGAGAGCGCTCATTTTTCAAACACGATTCAACCCACACCTAGTCGTCGTCGTCCCCCCTCGCCCCTCCATAAAATTGTTCAAACCTACTCTCAAAAAGAAACAAAACGAATGTAAAAAAATAAAAAAAATAAAAAAAAAATAAAATGAAAACAAAAAGAAAAAAACGAAGCAAACGTTAAAAAATCGACAAACCATTCAATACCCACACACACACTCATACAAAAAGACGCATACACATCTCCATCTCTCCAACGAAGCGATAAATCGGTTGCTCATTTCGCAGCTCATCTTTCCCGACGTTCAAGGCCGGCCCGCTGCTGCCGACGTCGGTGTGTGCGCAGCGCGTCTCTACCTGCGCGTGTAAACTTTTCTCTCTCTCTCTCTCTCTCTCTCTCTCTTTTTCTCGACCTGTCCTAGTCCACTTCGTCCTCGTCTGGTAATCCTTTATCTCTTCTCTTCCTCCCTTTTTTTTTCGTTCGTTTATTTTTTTCTTTTTTCAGTTTTGTTTTGCTTCTCTTACCTTCTAAGAGATACGACACGCTGGCGTGGTATAATTTTGTAGGAATTTTGAAGTGGTGTGGTCTACGAGAAGGGAAGTTTCTCAAGTGCTTGATTGTTTGCGATGAATTTTCTTTTATTGTTATCTCGTTCGTTTTCTTTTTTTACTTTTGAATGCGAAATTATCGTTTGTACACGAAGTGATTTCGGTTTTGTCTTGAATTCATGGTTCTGAGTAATTGAAATGACTTATTGTACCTTTTATTTCATTTTTTTTTTTTTTTTTTTTTCGTTTTTTAACCTTTTGAAATGAATTAAATCGTAATGGATTTTTCAAAAATTATGTTGTACAAATATTTATTTTAAGTGGTACTGTTGCTTTCTCATATATAAATGATTGCGGTAATCTTAAATGGTTATGAGGTTGTATTTCACTTTTGGAAGGCCAATTTTGCCCGATACCGATTTTCAATGAGGTTTTAAAAACAATGAAAAATAAAAAGATACGATTTAATCAAGATTTGCATCGAAATATATCTTATAAAACAAAAATTATTTATAAACAAACGTTAAACTTTTCCTAATTGATTTATTACACGGCATAGTATACTTTTACCTTTTTGTTTTCCAAAAGCGTTTGATCTTCCGAAATAAAAATTCAAACGATCGGCTAACAATTTTTATATATTTGAATCATATCAGCAGCTAATTAGAGATAAGTAATATGCCGATGCAGAAAAATCTAGAAAATAAATTCCTCTTCACGAGCTCCGAGTCGATCCGTCTTTGTCTCATAATCCTTCATCGTGCATTTAATCTTTGTCATTCGCTCCATCACGAGTTCATTAACTGAGAAAGATGTATTATTGATATATTCTTATGCTTAAACTATAATATTAATAGCTTGTATTGGTAAGGAAATTACTAGATATCTCAGAAATGAGTAACGGAAATATGCTTGTCTCGAATATAAATATCCGAGGGTTTACATTTTTTAATGCGTCTATGTTTACTCGTCGATTAACAGTTGTTGTTAAATTTAATCGCTTAATGAAATTCAACTTAAGCACCATTGACGAATAAATAATCTTATACGAATCAATAATTCATTCGCGTAAATTATATAAATTCAGCATATTAATTAGACATGCGCTCATAGCGCTTTTTACAAAACATTAAAAAGATCATTTGAATTTCTAATTGAAACTTTTTTTACTTCAGCTACAAGTTACAGAGTAATATCAATTAAAAATTATGTAACATATTTTAATGCGTTACGACGAGTGAAAAAAGAAACTCAACGCAAAAGTTGAATCATCATTTTGTCGCAATTATTTTTCAAAAATTCATCGCGCGTAATATTTATACAATTCACTAATTAGGTCGTCAACCTTCGATCAACATTGAAAATCTCTCATCGTACGAAAAATCCCCCTCCCCCCATACGCGACTTCTTCTTCTGTCGCCATTGTAACAAAAAGAAAAAAAAGAAGATGAAAAAAGAATATAACACACACGATGTCGACGCCCCCGAAGCTCGGCGGCTATCACGCGGACTGGAAAAATTTATTATACGCTCTTTTTGTCGCCGTCCCTCTTTCCGCTGCATCAGCTGCTCTTATACACTCTAGCCGTGCGTCGTCGGCGAGGCAGGAAACGAGTTTTCCACTTGGCTGAAGAGCCGTAAAAACAATGAACTGGCGAGAGAAAGAGAGAGAGAGAGAGAGAGCCGAATATATACACTTAACCAACGGTATACATATACATCGGAAATGCGTGCGTAAGAGAGAGAGAGAGAGAGAGAGAGAGAGAGAGAGAGAAAGAGAGAAGAATGCGATGGAGCGTGGGTACCATTATGGCGACCTGCTGCTGGTTTTTGGCTGGGTTACACCATTTTTTGATGACGGATGTACCTTTATAACGTTAAAGATCGTTGAGCGTATCGACGAGATGCGGTAATTATCGAGGATCGAGATTCAATGTACTTGTTGTCCGTTATAATATTAATAGCTCGATTCGATTTATAATACAAATCTTTTATGAAGTTTTGCCGAAAGGATACAAAAAAATTGGTTGATATTTAGACGTATTTATTACGGTTATATTACAACAATATTTATAGCGTCGCTTATTAGTCACCTGTCGCATAAAACGCGCGTTATAATTATTTTTATTGCCATTGAAAAAATGTTTATTTCATGTTTATTTTTTATTCGTCGCTTTTAAAATTGTCAAGTTTTAAGTTTCCAGAAATTATTGTGTTTCGATATTTGTGTTAAACTATTTTAGTCGGAATTATCGTTAATATAAATCTTCTTTATAGCGAGTCTTCGTTATATTATATCCAATGGATTGCTTTCATTTTTTTGCGTAGATATAGGTGTAGAATTTTATTATACCGTTTTACAATTTAGAATGTCGCAAAATTTTACGTGTCTATAATGTTTTGTCGACGAAGTTTTTTCGTTCGGCCTAAAAAGTTGTACATATTGTACATCTCTATATTTTATAGAAATAAGGACGAAATCCAATAATAATAATTAATTATATTTTCGTAAACGATTATTATTTATTCAAATTAAATGAAATTTATACGAGCCACAATTTTGCACGACGATTAACATATTTTTTTCAAAAAAAACTTTCTCATCATGCAAATTAAAGAAAAATTTACCATTTTTCTAAACTTTATCAAACACTTGCTGATCAGACTCCCGCTTTAAAATGTTTATCTCATCTCGGCACAATTCCACGCGCAGAGTAATCCAGTTTCCAACATCGAGTACGTCTCGACGCACCGCACCTGTACGCTTTACACAATTCGAAGAAGAGGGGAAAAAAAAGGAAGGTGAAAAACGTACCGTACAATTTCCATGTTTTTACATACATTAAGTAACCGATGTTCACCGATGTTTATATTCTCTGAAAATGATAATGGCAAGCCATCTAAACGGCCAAATTATGGGCAGCTAATGAAATCGATGGCGCAGTTTCCAAGATATATATATATATATATATATATATCCTTTCTCCCCACCATCCAATTAAAAGATTCTCCGAACCTGCAAAAACGGAAAAATCGCGTCCGGTTTTTCTCCCTTGCTTTCTATCTCTCTTTCAGACGCGCACCTCATCTATCGCGAAGAAAAGCCTTTTTCACTTATAATGACGTGTCGGCCCCTTCGGATTCTTCTTCTCTTCGTGCCACGCATCTTTCCATCTCTTTTTTTTTTATTTTCTTCTTCAAATTCTCGTCCTGTGGGAGCTGCCGCGGTTTCTCTCACTCTCTCTCTCTCTCTCTCTCTCTCTCTCTCTCTCTTCTCTTGATGGTTTCGTCTTTGTTTTATTGGATTCCTAAATACCACTCGCAGCAATTGCACTGACTGAGTCCTGAAAATTATTTCTTTTTCCAACGACTCGGAACACTTTTAAAGAGACTGGATTATCTTTACGACGTTTCCGGTATTTTAGTATAGGTATATTTGGGAAGCCGTTTTTGGTTCTGCGCTTGTAAAGGTTACGGCCGAATATGGTTCCTTTGGGTTTTTTTTTCTATCGGCGTTGTAAATTTTTATTACCAACTAGTGTCTTGTAGCATTCGTTTTATTTTAAGCGATTATGATATTTATAGCACAGTTAAACAAAAAGTTTAAAAGAATTCGTTGGTATCGCTCACCACATAAAACGAAAATTTCGTCTTTGACGTAACAGTTTTTTTTTTTTTTTTTTTTTTTTTTTAAATAAAAAATTTACTTTCCCCACACCTGTCACACAAATTATCTCGTTCAATTTATTATTTCAAAACACTTATACCTTGCAAAGTACACACGCCTTATCCAAACACCCGATTCACTTGTTTCAACGAACCGATACTTTGCAAACCTTCGACGATTAATAAAGTAAGATCGAACGTTTGTATAGTATATGCAGTTGGGAGGAGGGGATGAAAATTCGCGCGTAATTTCCGGCTGCATCGCGAAAATTATAAGGTTTTCAACGAGTAAGGAAGGAGACGTAAAATAACGGCCAATTTCGACAAACGATGCGGCGGTGTTTGTTGATTTATTTTCAGAGCCCGGAGGAGAGACAAAATTGGTTTTTTTGATTGCGTTTAATTGAGGTCGCGCATCAATCATTATATTGTTTCTGTGTGTTTTTAACCTTCTACGGATTGGGTGAGGTCATCGATATTTCACGCCCATCGATATGTATCTCGGCGACGAACTGATATTATTTCATTAGTCGGGTTGGATTTTTTTAACGATTTAAAGGCGATTTTTATATATATATATATTTATCGTGTAATGCGCTTTTTAAACATTTGACGATTTAATATAAGGAGAAACATAAGAGATTATTTTTAAATATTCTTGAGCATCAATTTTCTTATTAAATTTTACTTACAAATTATAAAATGATTTACTGTGAAAATCTGTTTGAAACTAACGTTTTTGTTTAATCTCGAAACAAATATCTTTTACAGTTTCGCAAACTTATAAAAAATCCATAAGTCTCATAACATTTATTATTCCGCAAAGACACGAATAGCTCTTGTGAATTTGGCTTTCGCGTGGAAATGCTGTTACTCAGATATGTTACTTTTGCATCGCGTAATTCAAGTAAAAGTCACGTACGGCACGTAGCGGATTACAAATAGCTAACTGTGCCACACGTACGTATGAATATACAACGTTACGTTTCTATTCGTTATTTTTTACGAGGTCTGCAATGCATCTTACTTACGTGACAATCCACCGTTGCTAAGAAATATTATTTAGGGATTTATATATCGGTGACGATTGTTGATAATTTTGTTATAGTTTGTATCAACAAGCGATAAATTATATTTTTAATAAGCGAGTAATCTGCGCGAAATTTTCGAAAGGAAGAAATCATACCTTACAAAGCAAACGCACATATCACCTAACATCATCAATTTTCTACGTAACACTTAATATTCTCAACCCATCCTATCAGAAAAAAAAAAAAAAAAAAAAAAAGCAAAACCTTTGAGCGGAAGAAAGAAAGCTCTATACGCGTCTTACCGATCGTAATAACGTACGTACACCTTACGCTCATACTCAACAACGCTGTCGATAAAAGAAACGATGAGAAACCGAAAGATCATTATAATTAATTGGTAATTTTCCAATAAATAATCGCCGAAGAAGCGTCGGCCATTCTCTCACGGGTTCCTCTATGCGTCAGTATTGTATATATATATGCGAGATATGTATACACACACACTCAGACATACCTGCTGAGGAGAAAGAGAAGGAAATTCCGTAGTGTGTGCGCGCGGGGAATCGGATCGAGAAATCAATCCTCGGGCTTAAACTGCTGTCGCGCCAAATGACTTAATTAGCCGTTGAAACCCAAGTACATCTTTCATTCGAGCCGTCGATATGCCAAGCGTCCGTTGTTAATGATAAAATCCTGGCTTTCTTTGTGCGAGTATCTGCTAGCTGATCGAGCATAAGGATTTATCTTTTGTATACTTACGCGCTCTTTAACTTTATCGATTTTATAAATCTTTGTGAAATTTGCGATCCCTTTTTCTTCATTTTCTTTTTTTTTTCTTTTTTTTTTGTTTTTTGGATTTTTATTCTTTAAACGATTATTTTGTTTTTAAAATAGTCTTTACGACTGAATAATTTTATATTATTTTTTGTTATACTTTTTGAAATTTGTGTATCAAAATAGATACGAAATACATTATTTTTTAATAAATTAATTAAAACGAATAAAATGTAAAAATTTTATAAAATTTAAACGAATCTTTTTACTTATCATTTATTCGTCTCAATTCAAACAATGGCACTTTTAAAATTAAGCCATTTTCCAAAGCCACTTTCCTCCCATCGCTGAGCTTATAAAACTCAAACTCCAATCACTCGAAGAAAAAAAAAAGTCTCGACAAGTCATCCAAGTGGATACTTTTTAATAACTAATTAACCCCAGTTAACCTTAGATTCACCGCGTGTTAAAAAGTATAAATTACACAACCACCTCGTCTCGATGATCTTAACTGCTATCGATTAATAAAGAGAAAAAAAAAAAAAAAAAAAAAAAAAAGAAAAAAGCGTAACCCAGATTTTTAGACTGAGAAAGAAGAGAGAAAAAAAAGCTGTTTTCTTTTGTTTGCTCGAGAGGTGCGAAGTGAGAGAGAAAGAGAAAGGAATGGGTTTAAGTGTCAGCGAGTGTCGAGAGGTAGAAAACGTATGCGTTTGTGTGGGTACACTATTATGGGAAGTTAGAATTCGATGCGTTTATTTTCTTGTACTTACGGAAATAATTTATTGTTTATTATTCTAAATAATTATTTACGTATTTATTTTTTACAATAAATAAAATAATAATAAAACAAAAACAACTAATAAAACTTAAAATTCGTTTGATGTAGAATTAATGATAAATTTTGAAAATTTAAAACCATTAATATTAAAGTAGTCCCGGTAATAAAGGTATTTTATCTCGAACGAATAAAAACTTTATGTTTCGTAATAATCAAAGACAGCCCGTGTAATTCGAGTATTCGTCTAATGAATTTTATCTTTACGGTTACTATTTATAAAATATTATAGTTTGAAACATTTAATTGGTAGGAGCGTATAAATATTTTATAGTTTGTTCTTTCATAAAATTATAATTAACGTAAAATTATTTATTTTCTTACTGTTTCAGGTAAGCGGGGCTTCCTTTTTACGATTACTTTTAGAAGCTTTTAAATTTTTGGTAAGATAATTTTCAAATTATGTAAAGCGGATATTACGTAACTTATATATTTTTTTATAATTGTTAAAATCTATTTAAATCTCAATTCATTCCAATATCACAACATTTTTTAATTTTTTTTAAATTTTATTTAATTATTTTTTCATTTTTTGTCATTATTTCTTTTATCTTACATCTAGCGATCGATTTTCTATTTTTAATCGAAAATCTTAATTGCTTGTCATTTGAATAAACCGTTACACAAAGCGATTGTCAAATAATTTCTTCATTATGTTAATTACACAGTCGCAGCCGTTCGATTAACCCTCTCAAAGTGTCGATAATTACTCGACCAAATTTTCATCTTAAGCAACCGGTAAACAAACCTCCCAAATTCATCCTTACTTTTTTTTTTGTCTCACCCATAATCGTCCACAAACACATTAACAAGCAATTACACTGTACGTAAAAAATTAAAAAAAAAAAAGTAAAAAAAAACAAAAAAAAAAAAAAAAGAACGAAAGCAAGATTCTTATCTAATAAACGCTCTCTCTCTCTTTCTCTCTCTATCTCTCTCTCTCTCTCTCTCTCTCTCTCTCTCTCTCTCTCTATCTCCTGTTTCTCGCGCTCACGCCTTAAAAGGTCGGTAAAAGGAATTATATACCAAATCTCGTCGATCGATGATGTTTTGTTCGTTCGAGCGACGCGATTCGCGTGAGGCGAATTCTTCATCGCAAACACGTATACAAACGCGCGCGTTTTATTCCGAAAGGTTTATTAAAATTCGGAGGGGATAATTTCCGTTTGGCTATGTAATTCAACGCATGCGAGTTGCGCTTTCGCGGAGGTTTTTAAGGTCGGGATGGGAAACGTTGTTTGCTCGCGGACATTTCTTTATTTTTTTTTTTTTTTTTTTTTTTCTTTTTTTTCTTTTATGTAGATGAGGCTATTCTCCGCTGGTTGGTTTCGCGAGAGTTTTGTTGTATACGCGTGTTTTATATGTAAGAGTGAGAGAGAGAGACAGATGCGCGTGTGACGAATTGGTTATTCGTAGATAAAAAGTAGCGGCTCTTTCGCGTGTTTCTCTCTCGACAACGCGATACTCTGCGTTTTGGTTTTTAATGATGTCGGCGTTGTTGAGTGAAATATTTTTGCGAGGATTCATTTTTGCGATGGCGACCGGTTGAGATTTGCGTTGAAAAAATAAGCCGATGTTACTTTATGTGTTAACTTTTATTTTGCAAAATTGTATAATTTAATGGGTCTTTTTTGCGAACAAAGAGAGAGAGAGATAGAAGCTCGCGTTATTTCTTGCAATTTTTTTTGTCGTTTATATGAGTCGAGTGTAAAATGACAATGTATGAAAAATAAATTTGAAATAATGTTTTCATTTGTGTTATTTTTATAAATTTATTAATTTAAATGAATAATTCACAAAATAATAAGATTTTCTAAGTACAAAAAAATTAAGATTAAGAAAGATTAACTTTTTCTATAAATTAATATTTAAGTTGATTAAACAAATTCTTAAACTTCTTTTATTTGTAAAACTATGCTAGAAAATGTATGCATTATATAAACATTAAGTTAATTGAATATAAACATTAATTTAATAATAGTGTATTTTCATTAAACGTAAAATCTTGGTGAAACCAAACAAAAACGTCGTTACCATAGTACGCAAGTATACCAAGAAAATCTGAAAACCACAAAATCACAAACCGCAAAGAGACTTTCTAATATCTTATTACAATGAAAATTGTTGCAATTAAATCGACTTTCTTCATCCCAATGATTAATATGCCGCGAGTTATACATGTAATTATAAACAATTACCAAAGGTCATAAATCAACTGCGGCTTAGACCCCCGTCGATAATTAAATAACATATCAGCCGGTATTATTTATACAGTTTGCATAAAGTAACAACTTAAGTTTAAACAAATAAAATTACTATAAAGAAAAAAGTAAGAGACAACAAATAATAGAACTCAATTTTCAATCTTGCAATGCGTATATTTCGTCGTTCTTTTCAATACAAACATCACTTATACGTATATATATATATATATACGCTCTACTAAAGAAACCCTTCACGCACGCGAGTTCGCTACACCTTTCAACAAAGGTGTAGATACGTAACTTCGCACATCGTACGTATCTCTCTCTCAACACACACACACACACACACACATACACGCGCGCGCGCACAGAGACAATCTTTCGGTCAGCCCGCGAGTGCCTCACAGAAAGCAACTTGCCGATGCGAGTCAGGCGCGTACGCGCGCTTACACCAGTTGAAGAAGAAGAAGAAGAAGAAGAAGCCAGAGTGCGGTATAAAGAAGAAGGCATCGCGGCTTTATGAATTTATTTATCGGCGGCTATGGCGGCGCTCATTAGCCGCGCGCGCGTCCGGTTTTTCCGCGCGCGGGGATTAGTAAAGCACTCGTGGCACCGAGCTTCTTCTACTTCTCTTCGCGGGAACCGCTCGACTTTATTTATTTATTTTTTTTCTTTTCTTTTCTTTTCTTTTTTTTTTTAATTCTCGTTCAGTTTCTTGTTAGCTCGGCCGTTCTAACGTTAGCGGTGTTTTGCACCGAAGGGGATATACACCTATGTGTATGTGGATAAGGTTATGCGTAGTCGCACAGGTGTGGATTTAATTGAAAAGGAAAGGTTGGATTTATGGCTTTCGAGCGGTATGTTTCTTCTTCTTCTTGCTTTATGTATATACCATTTTTTTTTTCTTCTTTCGCGTTCTCTTTCTCTCTCTCTCTCTCTCTCTCTCTCGTACTTTTTTTTCTCCCTTCTTGTCTTTTGCTTTTCGCGCGCTTGAATAATGGAATGGAGCGCGAGAATTATATCGCGGGGTGTTAAAATGGGAATCGCTCTTTGGGAGCTACTTTTTTCTATCGCGGAATCACTTGAGGGAATTCGATGCGCGGCGACGCTCGTCGTGTGATTCGACGCGCGCGATTTTTATTTATTTATATATGTGTGTGTGTGTGTATATATATAAGAATCGGCATATAAGAATCCTTCGTAGGAATGTTTCACGTGATCCTATCCTTTTTTTCATCGAGAATATTTAAATTTTTATAGAATATTAGTAGTTTTTTTTTTTTTTTTTTTTTTTTTTTTTTTTAATTTTGATTACATCTTGTGTACTCAAGTATTCTTATACTTTATTTATAGCAAATAAAAGTATATAAAGCAATATCGGATAAATTTTCAAATTCGGACGCTTATTTCTGAGAACGAGTTCAATTAAAATCATGAGAATTCATTTTGGAATAATTGGATATGACTTTTAATAATGTGCCAGATAAAAAAAGAGCAATAATTATATATATACGCACTGAAATAAGAAATGTATTATTCAGAGCTCGCTCAACGTTTTGCAATATTTAAAAAAGTATATACAAGCGCATATTGTATCGATTATCGGCAACCTCAAGGTAAATACTTTAAGCAAAGCGCGTAAAAATATCCGTCACAATTAAACGTCTTATACAAAAATTCGAATTTAAAAATAAAAAGAAAAAGAAAAAATAAAACAAGAGGACGAGAGGACAGGCGCAAAACCTAATAAATTAAAAGAAAAAAAGTATCCGAGCAAGTCGCGCAAAGTACACAGCCTATAAATATAAGTGCAGCATCGATGCCTATTAAACAAAGCAACGGTAAATCATCGATATTTCACGTGTCTATTTCAAAAGTTACCTCCCCAAACACGCCGGTGAACACCTAACATCTTCACGCGTGTATGTATAAATATACGCGGCGTAAGTAAACGAGAGAGAGAGAGAGAGAGAGAGAGAGAGAGAGAGAGAATTCAACAACGTCGGTTATTAATGAGATACAGAAACAAAAGCAATTTACCGAGAGAGAGAGAGGCCGATCCGATGATATATAGGAAATAACGTTACGAGGACGACTCGTCGCTTATGTGTGTATAAGTATGGAATGACGAATGATAGTCGTAACTTCGCGAGGATCAATCACTCGATCTTCTTTCTTTCTCTTTCACTTTTGCTCCTTAGTTTCTCGGGATATGCGCGTATGTGCCTTTGCTCGGTGCGCCTTTGATTTCTGTACGCGCTTATGCTGCTTTTTTTTTTTCTTTTTTCCCAAGCGTTTTGAAGTTTTTTTTTCTTTTTTTAAACTACTTTTTGGCGAATGTTTATACGTGCGCGTGGGATTTGAGTTGATGTTGATTTTGTTGTGATAAAACAAAGACTTTATCGACATTTTAAGGATATACGCTAACAGAATAAAGTATAAAAATACATCATGTTTAATGTATAAATTATGTTAATTTTATAACGAATGTACGAGAGGAGCGGACAAATGAATTCTTTGGAATTTTCAAATATGTTATGTGTTTTCATGACTTCACAATGGATAATCAATCATTTGATCTTTTTACATAGAAACGACGTTTCGTAAAGGATCACTGATAATTTTGTTATCGGTATAGAAACTTATTTTAAAACTCTTACTAATTGTCGATCTCTCTTCAATGAATTTTAAGTTGTAAAATTTTTTTCTCATTTTAACATAAAAATTTCCATTGACTCAACAAACGTATACATCGCATTTAAAAATATCGCTTGGAGCAAAATTTTTTATAAACGCGAAAACGTAATCGAACTCGTTCTAACAAGAGTAAGCAACGCATATGTACGAATTCTATTTATAACTCAATTACAGTCTCCTTGGAATTCACACAGAAATGCACACAACACACCAACACTTCAATCCAGTTAATTTATCACCGAGATATCTTAAACTCACTTTCATAAACTCGATTCTCGACGAGAGAGAACAGAGAAACTTCTTCAAAACGTATAGCGTATGTGAGCGAAACATTCATAAACGGAGACAAAAACAAAGAGCGAGAACGTCGCGTAAATTACTCAATAAAACCGCAAATTTTCATTTCTCTCGTTAAATTTTTTTTGCATTCCAGTATAGTTTCGAAGTCTATATTCTAATCCGTAAATTGGGTATGCAAATGCGCGTGCGTCTCGTTACGGGGTAAAAAGTTGATAATACGAAGAGACGACGATTATCATTACATCATCTTTTATTTTGGTTTGTTTTTTTTTTTTTTTTTTTAACGAAGGGAGGAGAAAGAGTCGATTATGATGTTTGGTCGTGTAACCGAACGCGTGATTTAAGTGATTGTGCGCCGTCTCTGCTGTCGTTCTCTCTTTTTTTTTTTTTTTTTTTTTTTTTGTTTGTTTCTTTATTATTTTTGAGTGGGAACGAAGTAGGTTGGACCCTCGTGCGTTGAATAAACTTTATAAACGGGGAATTTTAATTTCGTTACTCGTGATATACGTCCACGATTACGGGAGGTATGTATTTATTATCGAATCCTAAAATTTTTTTTAACGGCACACCGCGACGGTTATAATTTTTCGTTAATCCTCATAAATTTATTTATACTCTTAACTTTTTCCTTTTTTTTTCTTTTTTTTTGTTTTTAAACTTCCATCGTAACTTCACGAAGCGTTCCGTAATAATTTTCACTTCAGTAAATTTTTCTTCATCGAGGCATAAATAATTTTCGATTTTAATTTTTTATCAAGAGCTTTGGCTCCTTGTCTGTCGTTCATTTTTTTTCGCGAAAAATAAAATTGATTTAAGTTTTTGGGTTGTATGAATTTGCATTTTTTAAAAATTATGGGGTAATTTGACATTCGACGCTTTTTCAAATTTTTACTTTCTTTTTTATTCATAATAGTATTCGAAAAAAATAATTTTTGAAAAATGTATCGCATATATGTCTTACGTTTCTAATTTAGTGTAAGCATAAAAAAAGGGAAAATTGATTAATTTTTTAAAAAATATTAACGTTGTAATAACGTTTATTTAAATATTTTTTTCTTAAAGCATCCGTTACAATAAATTCAATAAAAAAAAAAATCTACCATCTCGTAACGAATAAACCTAAATTAGTCAAAAATCAAAAGTCGATTTAAATGTCCTTGTCGCAAATTAACTCTCAATCCTTACACTCTTGTGATTTCTCCAAACTTCAAGTATCACACGCGTGGACAACACACACATACACACACACACACAAATTCACAAAAGCCGCACATCTGCTCGAGAGAGAGAGAGAGAGAGAGAGAGAAAGAGACAGCGAGCTTAGTGTACAAAGCTAGATGACGTCACTCGGTAGATCAATCGAAGAAGTCAAGTCGCGATAATTGCGACAATCATGACGATGCGCCCGCCAATCAAATACATACCGCGCCAGCGTTCATTCTCATGAGAGACGAAACGGCTCTTGGAATATTTCTTTCGCGATAGAAGAAGGGAGAACGAAAACAATGAGGAAGAAAGAGTCAACGGATGACCGAGGGATAATTGAGGGATAATTCTTGAGACTCGCGCGCGCGCGCAGTGAGTCGAAACTCTCGAACGTGAAAAATGGGGAAGACGTGCTCGATAAAATTTGTCGTGCATGTCTTGAATTGAAATCCTCTCCCTCTCTCTCTCTCTCTCTCTCTCTCTCTCTCTCTCTCTCTCTCTCTCTTTCTCTCTCTCGCTCCGTCTTCTTTTTTTTTACCATAGGATGTCTTATTCATTGCTTTAAAGATCGCAACTGTTTAGGGTGTATACGTAAATGCATGCATGTACACGTAACTGTTGTTGAAGCAAATTATGGGTTCGATTTGTTTGAGAATTACTTTGATTGAGTAAACAATAAATACAGTTCGTTTTATGATGATTATGGATATCACCACGACGACTTTTATACATGTAATAAAAGTATATTAAATAACGCTTGGTGATTGTTAAATAAAAAAATTTTTTGCTATCGGTTTATTCGGTAAGGAAATCGAGAAACGTATATCATGGACATCTTGCGTTCGAAATAAAATCCCGGAGAAGAAGCAATTATTACTCATATGGAGTCAAGCGAATCTTTGTTATACTTTTGCGATGAGTAAGCAATCAAATTGTTTGCGGATCTACTCGTATTTAACTATTCCAGTCGTGTGACATAATTTCTTGATTAACGATATTTGTATCTATATCGAGAACGTTAAAATATTCGATTTTAATAAGTTTTTATTCAATAGTTACATATTTAAAACTTGATTTTAATTGATAAAATATTTTATATTTCGTTTTAATTATCAATAAATATTTTAATATTTTAAAAAAAAAAGAAATATTTTAAATTCTTCAGCTTGTACTAGTATATAAATAAAAAATATTAAAAAAAACTTTCTTTCTATTTTTTATCTATTGTTTATAAAATAAACGCTATTAATTGATTAACTCATGGCACAAAGTATCGATAAATTATCGATATATGTATACTAAAGCGCGCGGGCTCGCGCATCACGATTATTAAGACAGCCGCGGCGCCGCTTACCAACACTCGCGCTCTCTCCTCTTCTTCTCTCGCGTTAAACAATGAGCCTCTAATAAAACCAAAAAGTGTCCAACGCTCGCGCACACACCAAGAATAACCATTGTGCATATACATGTATAAATATCCCGCATCTCGCGCATTGCACTGTACTATAAAGCCAATGTTGATAAAAAAAAAAAAAAAAAAAAAAAAATAAATAAATAAATAAATAAATAAAAGTAAAAATTCCCAATCAAGAGAAGACTGCTAAACAATGCTTACCTCGAACATAAGCACACACACACACATTCACACTCACACGCGTAAGCCGTAGGAAAACAATAGGAAATCCCCTTAACCAGGCGCAGCGGCTAACGGCAAACGTCGAATGCAAAAAAATAAGGAGAAAAAAAAATGTCCAAGTTCCTGCGCCAGAGCCGCTCTAAGAAAGTTGGAAAGTCGAGGTCGCGAAAGAGAGAGAGAGAGAGAGAGAGAGAGAAAAGAAGTATAGAAAAAGCAAATGAAGAAGTCGTTTTCTTGAGACGATGTTATGTACTACCGTACAGGTGCTCCCGGTTTAACGGTATAACTTGAGTTTATATGTATATAGAGAAAGAGAAAGAGTTGATATAAAGAAAAAAAAGGGTGAGAGATAAGCTCGCGTGCTGTACCGTTTGCTGCTCGTGAAATTAGACGATGATTTTTTGTTGAGAATTTAATACGACAGAGATCAACAGGTGGACGTTGGGGTTTATGGGTGATTTTACTTGAAATGTGGTTTAACTTTGAGTTTTTGTTTAATGAAGAGTTAATAAGTAGATGAATTGTGTGTCGTCATTATAATTTTAATAGTCACTAGTTCATTTAATGGATTTTTCATCGACAATATTAATAAAAGCGTTAAATTGTCAATTTACTAAGAAATTATGTACGCACTTTTCTTAATTGAATCAAGTTTCCTTCTTTAAAACACGATTCTCACATATAACGCAAAACTGACAAAATAAAAACAGTTCATTCCTTATTTAAAGCAAAGGTAAACGTATTCTTTAAACGTAAATCACGGTGTGCAAATGTATTTTTCACCTCGAATATGCAAATTATCGTAAAGAATTATCCGAAACTTTGATTCTCAAGATAATACGAAAAATAGCGCGAGACAAGAGTAAACGTAAGAAATTACGTTGAGCGACGACGAGTCACTCTCCCTTATCGATCCTCGCGCTAACGATCTTTCCAACGCGTTTATACCTCGTATATGTATATATCGAAAGTGAGCTATCTTTAAAACGACATTTATACAACCAATAATTACGCGAACGATTAACCGTAAGCGAACGTCTGTATGGGTATAAAGATCTCGAAAAACGCGAATTCGTCTTTCCGTTTCGCCTCTAATTGCCTCGTTCTTTATTTTCTTCGTCCCGCTCTCAATCTCGATGCTTTATCTTACTTTTCGTCTCTTCTTCTGCCTGAAAATTGAGAGATTCGCAAAGGATAAATGACGCGCGAAAGAGTCGTTTTGATTTTTGCATATAATTATCTTCGTTAATTGCTTTGCCCATTTCGAATATACCAACTTGCACAAGGTTTAGTTTGACGAATAAATGTTAACAAATTTATTTCTACATTGTTTACAACTGTTTATCATAAATTCTACCTTTTATTTTCCAAAATTTATCGTGCAAAAACAATAGAAAACGTTAATTTTTCCAAATAAATCAAAATGAAAAATATCATCTCGCTGAGGTAAATTTCATTAACGGATTTAATCAACGGCGCAATCTTACCGATATTAACATTTTAATAGACTCTAATAGTTTAAATAAAGCCCCGTGTGAGAGTTAATTTATTCCTCGATAGATTTCAAGCAAACGAAACGCTCGTGTTTGGTTACATCTTTTAAAAGGTAACGCTGCTACTTGTAAACAACTCGTGCGCATATAATACAGTTTATAAGCGCGTTAATTTAACGTATAAGAAGATTTTTAACTTTATGAATATTGCAGCACCTTGTAAATTCATAAAAACGTTGCAATGTTTATAACGCGCGCGGGCGCGAGCATTTATTCGAGATAAAATCGTTAAGGATATTGCCGAGTTTTTAATGTTTTATCACCGAAAGACTTGTAAGCAATAAATTGTTATTAAGCTGATGTTTTTAAACATTAAATAAACACTTTTCGCATGTAATCTTTGTTTTTTCTTTTCATAATTAATATTTATTCACTCTCGAATTCCATTCAATTAAGCTCCGTGTTATATATATATATATATATATATATATATATATATATATATATATATATATATATATTCGAATTTATTACAAGCTTCACTTTTACGTTTAAACATCGTAGACGCGAAGTTTGCGTTTTATTACTTTCGTTTATCGCAAAAAAAAAAAAAAAAAAAAGGGTATTTTAATACTCGTCGTGTCTACACTTCTGCCCCTCCATAAATAATCGAAAGATAAACAAAGCAATCACTATAAACGTCTAATAAACGATCCCCTTCTTCTTTTCTTATCCGACCTCGCCTTAACTTCATTTATCCGTAAAATTTCTCGCTCAGTCGACTCGACCGCAAGTACGGATATATGTATATAAACTAACGTGCACGTACAAAATTTTACCGTACATATATGTATACATATCTACTTTCGGCCAATCTTTTTCTCCACCTCCGTGTAAAGTTACGCGCGTGTACGTATGCACTCGTTACGCACACACACACGCACGCACGCACGCACGCACGCACGCACGCACGCACGCACACACACACACACACACACACACACACACACACACATATGCATACATTAACGGCGGCTCTTCCCGTGTTTCTTCAACGAGAAGAAATGACTTTTGTCGAAAAGTCGTTATAAGGTTTGAGCATTACGTGTGTATATATTTTTGACGAAGAAGTGTGCGTTGCGCGACTCCAAATTGGCCGAACCTTTTGCTCGCTTTTGCTGATATAGGCCTAATTATCTTTTGATTATACGATGAAAAAATACCTTATTATAAAGAAAAGAAGAGAGAGAGAGAGAGAGAGAGAGAAATATATACGCGTATATATACGCGTCTTGCACACGACGACGAAATTGTGTTTTTTCCATTTACTCCTTCGTTTATCTTCCTTCTTCTTGTTTCTTCATTCGAGAAGGTTCAAGTAGCGCTGGGCGAGCGCTTTACATTACGTAATGTGGCAATGGACATTGTTAATTTCGATGATGAGGGTTCGATGCATATGTGAAATCGAAGTCCTTTTCATTTTCATTTTTTTACATAATTCACATTATTGCTAGCTGTGATTTTTTGTTAAAATCCTCGCGCGTAACGGAATGCCGTTGAGTGCATGTGATTGCGATGACATTGTTGTTATTATATTTTGTTTGAAAAATAAAAGAAAAGAACAAAATGGACAATTTAAATCGCTCGGGAAGGATACAAATTGTACGTTATTACTTTTTTGGAAGCCGAGAAGTAGTATAAATGTTGAGTTAATCATCGATAAGAGAGGCGAATTTTGCCTTTCGTACTTCGTTTTCTTTTTTTTTTCGGAAAGGCAATATATCGGCACGATGATGAAAAGCTCTTTCGTAAATCCAATTTTTTTACGAGCGTATTACTTTTTATGAGTCGAGACTTATATAAAAAAAAAAAAATAATAATAATCAAATAAAAGATTGTGCCGAATTTAATACGAATCGCGAAAATGTTAACGTTACGTTAAAAGTATTTTATATATTTACCTTGCGATTTTAAGTAAATATTTATAGCGATTTAATATTTTTATTGTATACTTTGTAATGTAATAAAAATTTTACCATCGTCATTACTATTTTGAATCAGCCATGAATTATTTTTACCTTTCTACTATTTTACAACTTAAAAAGAAGAGCCAATTTAAAAAATCCTCGCGCCTCGCAGCATCGGACAACGTTCAGACCCCAAAATTATCAAAAAACAAGCGTCTCGATAAATCAGATCGAAAAAAAAATAATTGGCCAAACAATCCAGCCGATAGTATCGATAAACAACAACATAAACAAGGTTTTGGTGTAGCATTCCGTCTTCGTAATAATCACCGAAATCCACGCACCCGTACACCATGCAATTGATCCATTACATTCGAGAATAGTCTACAGAAACACCAACAGCAGCTGTATTTCATTCGAAACTATCGTCGAGAGAGAGAGAGAGAGAGAGAGAGAGAGAAATAAGATCGAGTTCTCGTTATATATGTTTACTTATTCGCGACGTGGAAATTAGCTTCCAGCTGCCGTTCCCGTCTGCAGATAGTCGTAAATTGAGAGGCGCGAGAGGGAGAGAAAGAGAAAGAGAGAGAGAGAGAGAGTTTGCGTTAGTGCTCTTGATGCTTCGATGAGACTCGCTAATAACCGAGTTGAACGTCTCTCTCGTCGCTTTTACTCTCGTCCTCTGTTGTTTGTGTGCTAGTACTGTTCGATAATTTATTTTGAATTAATGGCTTTTACATAATCCTTTTTTTTTTTCTTCTCTTTTTTAAAATTACAAAGTGTAAGGTTTTGAGCTCTGTTAATTACTTAGATTATCTATGAAATTATATTGAAAATTCTATTAATTAACGTGAAATAAATATATTATAAACATAATAATTTTAATAAAATTACGGCATCTTCGTTGTAAACGTTATAAAATATAATAATTGCAATAATAACAATGCACACGTTGCAATTTTTTTACATTTATTTAACCCAGAAAGAAAATATTTAATGAGGATTATAATCTTCTCGCGTAAGATTATTGCAGTCTAGTAACTCTCTAACACACAGTTAATCGCACCGAAGAAACATTAGACACAGTCCGATAGTATAAGCCAGATGTAATCGTTATGTTATTGGCTGCATTGTATTGTTTCGATAAGACAATGCAATCGTATTAATATTTTCCGATGAAGTTGATGTTCTCTCTCTCTCTCTCTCTCTTTCTCCATCTTTATCTCTCGAGTTTATATAGTAGCGAGAACACTTAGGTTGCCCAGTTGATAAGACCTAATTAAATAAGCCTAATCGTCCTAAGGCGCACATTCATTATATATTTACTCGATCAATCAATCTAACCATCGGTGTTTCCTTCATTTCTTTTCATTCCGATCCAAAGATTTATTGCCGCTTACCAAGCGCTTTAAAATAATGGGTAATGAGTCGAACAATATTTTACGTTGTGTATTAAATATATTATATATGTACACATACGTAGATGTATTTAAAATAAACTTAATGATGCAACGTCGATATGATGCAAGGAATAGTCCAACTTTGTATTTATATATACATACATACATTCTTACGACTTTAATTAAGTTCGTGTTCTTAAATGTTATTTCCTACTCTGTTTCGTTGTAAATTTGATTTAATATCCATTCTTCGGATATTTATAATGCTGTACACGTAAAAGTTTCTTCTTTTCATTTTTTATTTTTTTTTAAACAATTTTTCGTTGTACCATTATTGCGAGACTTTCTCGTTGCCTTTTAATTACATCAGTTAGTATATAAAATATTTTCTCGAAAACAATCGTATAAATTTTAAAAGAAAATAATTTTGAGAGAAAAAAATACAAAAAATTATCGTTATTAAACTAAAAGTCATTAGAAAGTATTGATTTTATCGATAAACCATCTCATAAATTCAAAAGTAATTCTCGCTCGGGAAAAATAACAACGAATAATCCAATTTAAAAGTCTAAAACGACAACCGAATAAAATTCGACCAAAAATTTCAAAAAAAATAAATAAATAAATAAATAAAAAAAAAAAAAAAAAAAAAAAAAATAAGAAATCAAGCAAAAGAAAAATAAACAAAATGTAAAACTCCATTCCTCACGGAATCGTTGGCATTCTTCAAAAGTCATCTCGCCGGCGATACGATCCATCGCTTCTTCATCCCAGCCGCGTCGACTTCATCATCGTTTCGTGTGCTCACGCTTCGCGTGTACGGAGAAGGAAAGTCGACCGACCGACGATGAATAAAAGAAGAATGAAGAACCAAGTGAAAAGGGAAAACGCACGGGAGAACGACGCATGTCTAACTCATCTTCGTCGTGTTCTCTTTAACGTCGAGTCTTCTTGGCGGATTACACGTAGTTGAACCTGGGATGGTTTTAATCGGTCTTTGTTTTTTTTTTTTTTTTTTTTTTCTCTTTCTTTCTTTCGTCGTGTGTTTAATTGATGGGTGTCGTTTTATTGGTATGTCGAGAGAAAGAGCCGAGGATTTTGATCGAGTGTGTACTTAACGTTTTACTACTTACTATACAGTATATATTTACTATAAATTTGAATTCAATTTTAATATTAATTTTCAAAAATTGTTAATATAATATTAAAGAATCGATTAAAATGCCAATCGACGTGTGTTATTGATTGACTTTAAAATAATGATAAAAATCGTCGAGCATATCGCGAATAATCTCCGCTCTCGACATAATTAAATTTTTAAAATAACCGATCTCAGCACAAAGTGAATACACACACACACACACACGCACGCACACACACCAGGGTATATGTAACCTTTCACCTTATGCTTATATATGTATATATATGTATGTGTGTATTATAAATATATACATACATACATACCTCACCGAACGATTAATCACACGCCGATATATAACATTTTTCTTCGGGCTATCCAGACTCTTCTCGCCGAGAGAAGTTTTCGATAAAAAAATAAAAGAAATAAGAAAATGAAGAGACGATCTCGAAGACATCATGCGCCGTTGGGAGCGATAATCTTCGCTCGGTGTGCCGCGGGTAATACGTCTCTTCCTCGCGGCAGCTTTCGTTCACTCCGCGTTCTGTCCACGAATATATATATATATATATATATATGCTGGTCACACGCAACTCTTCGCGATCGGACGATGAGATACAGAGTCGGTCTCGCGCGGCGCGCTTCTTACCGCCGGTTGACGCATCGCTGGACAATGTGCCGCGCGAGACCGACCGACGAATCGGATCGCGTAATTGATGCCCCTGTCTTTTACTCGCTTCCTTCGCTCACTTGAGTTTTCTTCTTCTTCTTCTTCTTCTTCTTCTTCTTCTTTTCTGGCGAGAGCATACGATGTATGTATAGGCATCGTCGTTGATCGTATAGAGAAATTTGTTTTTCAATTTGCTCGTCTCGTGCGCTCTGTGCTTTTCTTTCCTTTTATTGTATGGAGAGTAAAATGGCAGGATAATGGTATACCTTTCGATTTTGATATGTTGTTTACTTGAAAAATTTTATTGTTCAACTATGTAATTTATCGTAAGTTTGTTGCTTTTACAAGGTTTAAAAATAAAAAATGAAATTCAATTATTTGATCGCGAAATTTTTACTTACGTTCAACGTCATTATTACCGTGTAACATGCGTATAAAATATTGTAAGTGAAAGTGTAATTTAAACAAATTTATTTTACTTTACTTTTTGTTAAACACTTTACTTACTTATCTTAAAATCGTAACTAAACCAAAATTTTGCAAACGCTCTCTTAATTAACAAAAAGAATTTTATCCACATTTATGTATATTATAAATATAGAATTAGATAAGAAATATTTCATCAGCGTTAGAGATAATACTCATTAAATATCCCATCCAAAATAACATTGATGAATCTGTCAATAATTTAAAATCCTTCACGTAAAATCATATTTCATCCGTTCTGAGAAACGAAATATTTCTAGACATAAAGACAAATAGTTCCTCAAATTAGCTCCATCGATCTTAAAAAAATCATTCTATTAGTAAATCCATTATAAATTCCATAACGCAAATACATCATACACACGTACATATATATATATATATATATATATATATATATACGTATACTCGTCTCAAAATCATAAAACTCAACCGCACAAAAGCGCACAAATCTTACACAAATTCATCTTCACAATCCATTGAATTCAACGAAACCGAACCACAAACGTTCTCTATTCGTTTTCCATGCGATGTATAGTATAACCCGTAGGCAAAGTCGCACACCGAGTTGAGTTATGCGATCGATGTTTCCGTTCTCTCGTCAAACGCGCGGCTCTCGTCGAGCATCGGCAATTTGAACGATTTCGGAGAATCCTTCTCGCGCGCGTTTATGGGTTTAAACGATACGCGCGTTTATTGTACATTCGTGCCTTTGAGAAAAAAAATCTTCAGGAAGCAATTAGCCTCTTTTAGAATTTTCGAAAGGTGTATATATGTACATCGATGCCCGCTCGCTCGCTCGCTCGCTCGCGCTTTGCTTAAACTCTCGTGAATAATAAATTACTGAATCATAGATAATCGTTTAGGGTTAAACGTTTTCATGAATAATGGGTTTAAAGGTTTTCGCGACAGTAGATTCCGGAACGCGCTGCGAGTACGCCGTTGAGTCACGATACCGCCTTTATTTTTTTCTTTTTATTTCTTTTTCGTTAAATTACGCGTAAATTTGCCGCACTTTGATAAATCGAAAATATACAAGGCGAAAGATTTCTATGTAATTGTATATACGTACGCGATAGTTGCTCGGAACGGACGCATAAATTATGCGTCGAGCGGCATAACGTTTAATTTCGAAGGTTTGCACTCTGAAAATTATTAAAATCGTATACAGCGATACGAGAATTTTTCATTTTATTTTTCACGTCTAAGATATAATTTCTCGCTTAAAATAATATCTAGATTCGTGCAAGTCCTTATACAACGACGATAATTTCGTTTACGTACGAGTATGTGTATTTACAAAATTAATTTTACCTTGTGTTATGCGATGATGACGGATGTATTTACATTTTAAAGAGTTTTTCTCGATAAAAAAAAAAAAAAAAAAAAAAAAGGAAATGTTTAAAGAAACGCGATTATATTAACAATATTTCACCGCAAATTTTCTATCCGCCCAAACCTTCAAAAAAAGAAAAAGACAAAAAGAAAAGGAAATACTTTTATCGACTTAAAGAAATTTACGCGAGGTAAAATAAATCCGAGAGCAAATACACTCGTACGTACATATATATTCAGTCCTACACCTGCAAAGTCGCGCTGTTAAAGCGCGTAAAGTAAATTGACACCACCGGCGCGCGTCCAAGGATAAGAGACTCGTTAAATAAAGCCGGGGAGTTTTTCCAACAATAAGCTACGCTCGTCGATATCGAAGACGAAAGGAGGAATAACAATTTCCTGGACTATAAAATACATCCCGACGGCAATTAAGCCGTTTCTTTTTGTCTCGTGGTAACCTTGTGAGAGATCTCTTTCGGAGCGTGAATAAAAAAAAAAAAAGAAAAAGACAAAAAAAAAAAAATGCGTTAAGAAAGTATACTCGCTCGATCATAATCCCATTTTACAAATGGAAAGATGTCGTGGGCGTACGCGGACGATATTATTTGCGCGGATACTTTGATGTTTGGCGCGACTGCGGGGAAAAAATTTTGCTCGACGATTATTGCCGGTGATGATGATAATGATGATGATAATGATGATGATGATGATGATGATTGTTTCGCGAGGATGCAGAAAAGAATAGTTGTGCTGATTTTGTTATAATGGATGAAAAATTACACGTTGATGAACAAATATCAAGAAACAATACTTTTATCTTTTGCTTTGAACGAAAAAATTAAGTTTTATTTAAACGATAACCGTTCGCAAAAAAATAATAATAAATCATAGAACAAATGCTTTTTAAGATAAATAAACATAGAGTTTTTCAATAGCAACACGCGCGTTATTAAAAAATCCACGATCCAGTTAACCGTCTAACCCCCATAAATCACGAACGCATCGAAGCATGCAACATATAACCTGTTCATAAACGAACAATGCCGTAAGAAAGCTAAAGAATGAGAGAGAGAAAGGGAGAGAGAAGTAGGGAAGGTGCACTCTAACGACAGAGACATGTGTGTATATCTCGATTTAAACGGATAAAAGGATAGTTCGTGATATGCAAGTCGGTGTATGGGTAAGGTATACATGTGCACGAAATTCTACGATAATATTCGAAAAAGGCCACTCTGCCGAATTTTGTTTTTTTAGAATTTTGCGCCATTAGATCGCGAGGGACATTGCATCCGGAGTGACGGATAATCGAGTTGTTGTGCTCGAGTGGGTTAACGTCGTGATTCGACCTATAAGCATGATTTGCTCTTTTTTTTTTTTTTTTTTTTTTTTTTTTTTTATCTTACGAGGTTGACTTGTAATGTACTTTCGCGCTGAATGTGCATACCATTCAGTTTTTTTTGTTTTTGATACGTTGAAGAATTTGTTCGACGGTTGATTAAATGAAAAATATATAAAAAATTTTATGTTAATAATAATAAAAACATATTTATTAATACTAGTAAAACATAATATGTAAAAGTATTTATAAATGCTTAATTTATTGTACTCGCTTATTATTTAAAAGTAACAATAAAATACATCAAAACAAAATTAAAAATATCTTATTTTTACGATCATAGCTATATTCGAGTTTCTAACGAGAATTATAACGACACAATCTATCAACAAATTTTCGGAGCAACTTCGAAAAAAAAAGTGCAATTGCGCTTACATCCTATCGAAAAATTCATTCAAATTTTCAAAGCACCAACGGTAGCAACAGAAAATAATAAAGAGGAAAAAAAAAGCTCGCGCTCGCCTCTTATAGATCAAAGAAGTCGAGAAACGCAAGGAGGATACATAATTCCGTAAAAGCGTCTCTCGAGACACGCGGACCTCCAAAGCGACTCGCGAGCGCGTCTCGTTGCCCGTAAGACACTCTCCGCTTTTATTCTCGGCACTCCGTGGATTTATTATTAAACGCACCCTCGAGTTATACACTCGTTGTCTTCCCCTCTCGCGCCGTTTATTTTTCTTAATCTCGGGTGTGAGCGCAGTGCCGGAGTTGGCAGCGATGGGAAGTAAGTGAAAGTGAGCGTTTGTTTGCTTTGTTTGGTACGAGCGATGAAATTTCTTTTGTGCTCTTATTTTTTTTTTTTTTTTTTTTTTTTATTTGTAGCGTCTAGTGATAGAATTTTTATGAATTTTTTTTTTATGTGGCTATGTAAGTTTATAAATGAATGAAATTTGTTTATTCATATTACATGTTTAGTAGAAAAAAAAAATTGTTATGTTATTTGACTTTTACAAGATTTTGCAACGAATAAATAGATATTTTTATAATTATAGATAATATTAAATGTCCTAGTTTATTGGCATAAAAAATATTATATAATGATAATAAAAAGGCGAATAAATTCTATACTATAAATTAAACGTCATATCGTCTAACTGGAAAAAAGGATCAAATGGAGAACTAGACAAATTTATGATATATTTTTAATACGCGTAACGTAAAATTACACGTCTCATTTGTCATTGAATGATAGAATGCATTAATACATCACTAATTATAAAAGCTGATAAATGTTTTTTTTTTTTTATCTGCAATTGTTACACAACTTACCTAATAATGATTGGGTACATGTGAAAAATTACATTCGGTCGATAATCGATAATTTGTAGAAGAAAAATAACATTCGCGAGAAAAATAATTTCCCCTTAACGAACTTTTAATTTACAAGGTAAAACGTGTGTATGTATGTATGTGTGTGCTTAGAATTGTCGAGATGAATAAATAATATTCGTTGCTAACGAGGCCCTGAACTTACACATAAAACAGTCGTCATAAACATGCTATAGATATTGCGCGGTTGTATAAATTTTCAAACGAGCGCTTGAGATTCTGTACTTGACTTTTCGGCTCGTATTTTACATACGAGTAAAAACTGCTTCCTACGTGTAATACGAAGAAATTTATAAATCACGCAAGTGAAGATTAAAAAAAAAAAAAAAAATATGTAAATAGCGCTAAAGTGCAATTAACCACGTGTATAGCAATATTATTATCTAATAAATTTTTATAATTTTTCAATCTAGCTTCTTATAAAATATTCATGGGTATATTAATGCTCTCGTATCTCTTCGTATCGATTAAAAAAACGTAAATGATTTATAACTCGCGCAAGATGAGACAAAAAATAACCCATAAGTCAATCAAGTAAATAGACATTTATCAATTATAAGAAAGTACGAATCGATTTGCGTTATGAAACATTAAAATAAAACGGCGCTTTAAAAAATTATCAAAATCATTAACAACGGAAAAAAATCACCAAAGCGTTACGGAGATAAAAAAAAAAAAAAAATGATGATCATATGCACACATTGACGAGATCTAGTGAAAGGGCGTTTATTTACATTCTTATGATATATGCATGCATAAGCGCAACTTCGCCGCGTAAAATTCCAGCGACAAGCGGAGCGAAACGAGCGCGAGCGGATTTTTATTTTTCGGCTATTGCGCCGAAAAGTTTTAATCGTGCAAGGAGGAGGAGGAGGAGGAGGAAGTGAGAGAACATGAGAGATAAAAATACGATTCGTTTAATTAGGACAAACTTTTTGTCGAAACTAGTCGGCATTATTTTCTACATGGCGGTTAACGATTTAATGATCTTTCTGCGACACGGTGTATGTGTGTGTGTCTGTGTGTATAAAAATACCGGTTGATTTCACCGTTGGTCTACGCGCTTAAATTGTTTCAATGAAACCGTTTGGTAAGCGAGATATGGCACGTTTAGCAGGTTTGATTCTATCATAATTGAAATGAAATGCGTTCGACCTTCGCTAATGGAAAGGTTTTAGATTTACTTTTAAGATTAATTTATATATATATATATATATACTAATATATGTGTGTGTGTGTGTGTGTACGCTTTTTAAATTGTGATTTGATTGATTTTTCGTTTATCGAGATTCGCGTTATAAAGCAAACACATAACTTTTATAAGGTTTATACGTTTGTATAATAGTTTCAAAATATTGAGATTAGTTTTTATTCTTTTGACAATGACAGTTTGAAACAATTTTATAAACCATTGATAACTATCGTATCCACGTCAATTAACACCAAAAATTTTGATGAAATTTTCAGATGGAGAACCGCGCCTACGAGGATGAGTCGAACAAGTCAATGCACCATTACCAACACCACTCGCACCAACCGCAGCATCCTCACCATCCGCAACAACAGCACCAAAACAATCACGTCCAGCAGCAACATTATCCCCATTCACAAAAGGACGATTTCCTATCGAATCCAACCTCGAGCGAATCAAACTGCCATCAGCACAGCCATCAGGGCTACCGAGCGATGCAACAACACGCGCCCGATTGTCACGTGTACGAGGACATCGTCGCGCCTTACGGTTTCGAACCCGGTGGTGGTGGCTTCCATCGAAATCTCACCCTACCGCTTCGAAGAGCCAGCCAGAGCTGTGAATCGATCGAGGGTACGAGCTCCTCCGTACGCGTGACCAACAGAGAAAGGGGATCGGTTATCGATCGGCTTAATAACCGGTAAGGATATTCTCTTTACTTTTTTTTTGTTAATTTTTTAACATTTTTAATAAAACTCTGCATATGTATAGTTTTATCGCGGTTGACGCTCCTCTCCTCCCCCCCCCCCTTTCTCGCTACGTACATAGCATCCCCGGCGTTTCTACGTCGCCATTCAAACGTACCCCCTACCACGATACCTAAGACTTTACTCGACTAAAATCGGTGTCACGACCCGTTATGCCGTAATCGACGCGGTCAGTCTATAAACTCGCGTCGGTTCTAAACACACAAATTATTCCAGAGAAAACGAAGAAAACAGCGATCGGCCGTCGTCGCGTCGGCGTCGGAAGAAGGACTGCAAGCATTGCAAGATCAAAGCCGAGGAGAGCAAGCAACGCTGCGAGGAACAATTACCGGTTTACGAGGATCAAGGCGGTGCCGAGCTCCGTGCGATTTTTGGATTACAAACCGCCGATCTCGGGGTTTGTAGACTCGCCGGGCCCGGATGCATCGCTCCTGGTGTTGTTTATGCGATCGGTTGCAATGCTACCGATTGTAACAATAGTCTTGGTGAGTTGACATTTTTATGATTATTCATTTAAAATTTGATGTTTTCTTTCTTAGACTCGAGCGAAGTGTTTGTTTATTTTTAAAATTATTATAATTGTTATAGGTCATTATTATAATATACTCGGAAATGTAATATTGTTCCTTATTTTAATTATTTACTTGATACGATAAATTTAATAACTGTATTTCAAATATTTTCTCTCAAACTTTAAAATAAATAAAATCAATAATATATTACGTAAAGTAATAACAAATTAATACGTACTAATATATTCTAAGTACTAAATAACACATCAAAACAAATTAATGTTTCCTCCACAAAAAAAAAAAAGTGAACCTTTGCTCGAATCTAATAGAATATATCCTTTCGCACGATCTTTCGATACCTCGCGAGCTCAACAAAAAACTCACCATCAATTTCCTCGACACACACATACACACACGCCAATAAAGCCATTAAATAACCCATAAACACGAAGCATTCGATTGCTTAAGAACGCACATAACGAACTCCCAACCATAAAAGAAAATTCTCACCAATAAAAAAAAAAAAAAAAAAAAAAATGCTCACAGTAAGCTGCAACGGCACCGGGGACAGCACATCGACATCGACGACGACGACGACGACGACGACGACGACGGTGCCGAGGTATCCTCAGGAAGGGACCGACGACAAGGCCCTCATAACCCCACCGAAAGGAGGCGCCAATCGCGCCGGAATGAAGGTCAACTCCATCTACACTCAGGAACATTGGCACGCCAAGGAGCCACCGCGTCTCTTCCTTAACGATCTCAAGGATCCCGGCAGCAACTCGGCCTTCCAGGTTAGTCTCTATCGCTCGTAAAACGCGCGACGTTGCGTGTCTTGTGTGTGATGTCGCGTTGATGATTTTTAAGTATACACGTGATTTTTTATTTTTCGAACGTTTTTATTTTATAGAGGGAATGGGCGAGCGGGGGGGGGGGAGAGAAGGAAGGTACTTGTTGACTTTTCTGATGATTTAGATGGCTGGTCTAATTAATTATTTATGGGAGTATCATCGGGATGTATTTTGTTTCTTTTTCCTGGTTAATCACTAACATGGCGAACGATGTTCATTTTAGGAATATTTGTGCACGCGCGAAAAATCAACTTATAATTTTATTGTTTATTCATATACTCTGATTAACGTTAAATTGCTTGTGTACGTTAATTTTTAACAATATCGATTGAAAACTAAAATCATTACTATTTTTAGTTATTAGAAAACGATTACTTTTTTGCTCTCTTAATTTTTAAAACAACTCGCTTTAAATTTTCACGAGGAGTTGGTGTTCGGGCACGTTACAACTTTATCGCTCGTTTAATTATATGTGTATGTTTTTTTTTTCCTTTTTTTTTTTTAGCTGATTTTATTAACGAGGAAACTTATGCGCAAGAAGAGTTGACGCTCGAAATTACATGTTGAGTTTCGGATGATTTAGGAGACACTTAAATGCCTTGTACCGGGAACGAAGTGTTTTTAATTATTTATTTAAAGTCGTATTATAGACGTTTTTAAACAAATCGTTTAGATTTAGTTTTTTTTTTTCATGCTTTAATTTATAGTATAATAATAATAGGTCTTGGTTACGAAAAATTTTTTCACAATCATTATGCTTCAAACTTTTATATTTAGAATAAATGTATAATTATTATTTTGCAACGAAATAAATTAATAGCATAAATTATTTTGAAAATATTTATTTATTTTATTCTCATTTGTAGTTAATAAGTAATTGTTTGAAAATATTTGTTTATAACTAAAATTAAAAATGCTTTATAAAAAATATTATGTAATGAACTATTGATACACAAATATCGATGCCACTAATATATTCATATAAATATGTATAAATTTGTTGAAAAAAATTGTTCATTCAATCATTCATTCAATTATCAGTCGCAGAAACAAAATCATTTTTCGCGCCGAACTCGTCGAAAATAGAATCCCGCGCGTGCGCGTATTTACCGCGTCGATTGGATCGGTTGGTCTTAGTTGATCCGTCGTCCGCTACGCGGCTACGTGAAAAACTTATCCGCGAGTAAAACTGTCGAGTTTAGGAAATAAATACTAGTAGCCGAGCGCTGCAAAGCATACTTACCTGGCGCAGAGGTTACCGTGATCATTAAGGCGGTTCCTCCAGGGCGAGGCTCTTCCATTGCACCACGGTTGGGCTGACCCTTGCGAATATCCCTAATGTGGATATCTCGGGCGTATAATTTTTGTTAGCCGGGACTGCGTTCGCGCTATCCCGAATAAATTAATTCCAAAATTAAATCTCATTAGACTGATCATATTAAGCTGTTAACTGATTATTAAATACATAGTGAGAGATAGTAATTTTTTTATTGTGTGTGATATTATACTATATTTACGCAAATTATAGTATAATTATTGTTATTAAATTTAATTACTTCGTGTAAGTTTTCACATGAATTATTGTTACGTATTTTTATTTGTATTCAAATATTGTTTCTTTATCAGCATATAAAGTTTTATTACGTGATTTAATTTTTGTTTTTATTTATTTATTTATTTTTTAATATAAATACAATTATACGGTAATTGTACGTAAAGAGTTGATTTATTGTGCGAACAGCCTTGGTTTATTATTTCAATGATTTAACAATAAAGAAGCAGTCGCTCAATCAATTAATTTTTAATGTTTGCTTACTTTTTTTTTCTAAATTATGAAAAAAAAAAAAAAACATCCAATTAAAATTTACAATAATTTAAAAACATCCATCTTATTAAAAAATTTTCACGTTTCACGTATGTTAATTAAGAATATTGTATAGAAAAATACGCACCTACTTTTAATAAATTGCGGAATAAGGTGTGCGTTTACATATATACATTGAGTCTTTTATCACACGTTTATCTAATCTACGCGCGGTATAAAATTATGGTATAATGTATTACAATGGTATAAATTTATCTATATCGCGTTAATTTCGTACCATTGCTCAATATTTAAACCAATTTATCTAGCAGCATAATACAATTTTTGCGCAATACTATTTTAATATCGATTAAAACATAAAAATTTTGATTTATTAATTATTTTTTTTTTTTATTCATTATTTAGGTGAAAATTCAAAATTTTCAAATCGTTTAAATAAGTTTCTAAAAGATAGTAATTTTTCTGCGTACGAAAATCCTTTCTGCAAATTTTTTCGTTTTGAATAATATATATGTATCGTGCACATACTATCTTGTATTATTTAAGCCTTTGCATACATATATATACCCATTCTATCTTCCTTCTCATCGTCATACCCAAGTTACACAGTCGATAATATAAGCAGCGATAACGAATTTTATTTTAATGTCATAGCTATATACATGTATGCATGTATGCACGTATCGCTCTCACTATAAAAATATAATTTTGTAAAGACAGTATATTACATGTACGTATATTCTCTTTATATCGATTATTTTTTAACGATCGACTAATCAAACGTTTCATAAAACATCTCTTTTAATGAAAGATTCATTCTCCTTCAATTTTTTTTTTTTTTTTTTTTTTTTCATTTACTTCTCTCATTGATATGTATATCAAGTTTCAATACAGTACATTCATTTATTCCATTACATCGTGACGTTCGGATTAAACGAACGACTTTATTTCCGATGATCTTAAAAGATTAAACACTGTGGAGCGATTGTTTAACAATAAATAAACATTCGTCCAGTAATGTTTTCTTTTTGTTTTTTTTTTATATCCGCATAATTCATCGATCGAATCTGTAATAATTCGTATTCGTATCGATAACCATGAATAACGTGAATCGCGTATATTCCGAATATATAGAGAGTATAATGATAATTTTTCAACTTTATGCTGACTTTTTCTTTCGTTGGGGAATTCATCTCCTCGTAAACTTGTGCACAATTCATGACACGTGTCTTCCAGTAGTCACTAATAAACGTTTAACAATAAATAAGAATCCGTCGTCGTCATCGTCGAGCAAAAATATCATCTTTTCATGAATATATCCTTTCTTACTCTTACAAAATCTTCTGTTTATGCATATATATATATATATATATATATATCCGCACATATATACACGAGATATCCGAGTTCCTTTTTCATCTTCACAATTTCGCCGTGATTTATAAAGGTGCATCGAAAAGAACAAGATGAATAAAAAAAAAATTTAAACCCACGAGTGGTAGTTTCTCTCTCTGTCTCTCTCTCTCTCTCTCTCTCTCCCACTCTCTCCGCGATTCGTGCAATTGATTATTCATAATGCCCGGAATATGTATTTCGATCGCGGGCAAACTTGCGCGCACACATACAGTTCAGATTTTTTTCAAACCTTCCGCCTCCTCCTTGACTCAATGAAGTCTTTATGCGCATCCTTAGGTCCGAAGGTCTCCTTTACCCCCCCCCCCCCATCTTTCCTCTTTCTCGCTTGATTAGCTTGAATTACGACTGGGACGAAGCTCCCGAGGGAAAAGTAGGAGGTAGAAACGTGGAGGGGGAGAGGGGGGGGGGAGCAGACGATTGCGTTTATTTTTGCGCATTATCGGCGGTGCTTGAATTATTCATAAGCGTGTGTCCGCACGCGCGTGCAAGATATATCCACCTTGTGGCATCTTCTATCGTTCCTTCTTGTGTACACGTGTGGGTTAGAGCCTAGATTTAAATTACGGATGTACTTTCTCGTGTGCGGCTCGAATAAGACGATGTCTTATGCTGTGTATTACACGCTCTCTCTCTCTCTCTCCTTTGCTCTTGTAACTCGGCTTGTTCGCTTCCACTTGCGCCGCGTATTACGCGGCTCTAGTCACGGGCTTAAGTTGTTACAGATATGTATGGATGCGCTATGCTGTTACGTTAGATAGGAAATTTTTCTCGAACTTGTTTTTTTATTTATTTATTTTTTTTTTTTTTTGGACGAGATGATCGAGTCCTTCTTAAACTTTTGCTTTCATAATCCATTGTTATTCGACTGCATTTGTATTTTTGGTTATACGTTGAGCTTAAACTATGTATTATTACCGTTTTGCGACAAACTTTATTACGTATATTACACGATAAAAAAGATGCTAATTTTACCGAATCAACGTAATTTTCGTAACGACAAATAAAGTCGATCTTATATAGAAATAAAATACAACCATTACGAAAGTGTCGCACACGCACGCTAACGACACCACCAAAGCAATCCTCCGCCCGGAATAAATTTATAAAATCGGCGAGCTCGTCGATTTAATTTTCGCAATTGGTATATAACGAGACGTATAAAATTTCGCGAGTATCTACTAAACAAACCTTTCCTTCCATAAATCGCGTATACGTCGGCGCGTATTTGTCAACTGCACCCGTTCACTTTCGTTAAAATGCCGATATCGAAGAAACGGCGCACCCGCGAGCTTCTCTCTTGGCTGTACGCGAAATCGGTGGATAAAAAAATAAAAAAAAAATCAAATAAATGAAAATCGCGTTTCTATCTCTTTCGTATTCTTTTTTTTTTTTTTGTTTGTTTTTTTTTTTCGTCGTTTTTAGTTCGCGAGCTTTGGAATTAGATATACAGGAATACATTATATGCATAGTTACGAAACTAACGGGAATTCGGTTGTATTATAATATATAATGGGTTGGTGTGGAAGTGTTCGTAAATATAAATTTAATAAGAGCGTGAAAATTAATGGCTGTTTCAGACTTTACTTTTAGTTTTTTTTTTTTCTTTTTTTTTTTTTTTTTTTTTTAATTTTAGTCTTGCCCGTTATAACGTTGAAACTTTGAGTTTCCTGTATTATAATTTTTTCTCCGGTTTATTTTTATCATTGCAATGTTTATAATGACATCGTTAAATTATATACCGTAGATATTTTTTTCCACGTTTATAACTTAATAGGAGAGTTGTTTGTGTTACCTTCCATTGTTTTTGCCGATGCTTTAAATTATAAATAAAGGAAACGTTTAATTAATATGCATATTTATTCTTCGTCTAATGTGCGATAAAATTTTAAACGGATAAACAAATGAGCTTATTTACGTAACCGTAAAAAAATTGCTTTTTATATCAGCATAGAACGTTTATGTTAAAAATTATAAATCTTTAATACACATTTATAATTTATATGAAATAAAACAATATAACCACAAATCTTTAAAATTTCTCAAATACCAGCCTCTAATTCAAAGAATAAATAACATCGAGACAATATACGCGAGGATATATTAAATCACCGTATAAAACACAAAGGGACAACAATCATTCTACGATATTTAGTAAGAAAAAAGAAAACGAAGTCTAAACAACAACAATAACGACGTCGACTATGACGACGACAACGTGTATCTCCATCTCTTACGTTTTTATCGCGATCGGTCAGATTAGAAAATCGGTATAGGTATGCGCTGTGCGCGCGAGGAAGAGAGAATTCACGAAGTATATACATATATATATATATAATGGACACGCGTCGCGTTAACTATCTCATTATGCGCGCTCGAGGCGCGATAATAATGATAATAATAATAATGATAATAATAATAAGTGCCCCTTTTTAAACTTTTAAATTCACTGGTATCCACTTGCGCAAAGACACGCTCGATAAATATCTGCATGTGAAATTTTTTTTTTCTTTTTTGTTAACGTACCGTACCCATATATACTTTTTCGCGATACTCTTTTTTTTTTTTTCTTAACTATTACTGGGTGTGAGGAGGAGGATATCGAGTTAGATCGTGAGAAAATCGATTTTAGAGATAAGTGGATATGCTGCTGTTGTAATGAGCCCGGGTGATTTTCTTTTGTTTTGTACATTTGGTATGGATATTTGACTACACTTAGGTAGAGAGAGAGAGAGAGAGAGAGAGAGATAAAGAAAAATTTTGAAGACGCATAGGTAGATTGATAATCATTAGCGCGGAATTTTTAATCTCTTTTTTATTTAATGTGAATATTTCGATAGTAAAAATTGAAAAGTAAAAAATAAAATCGATTTTTTTGTTTTTATGCTGGTTTGCATTAGTTTTTGAAACCGATTGCGAATGTGTACAACGTTTCACGATCTCGCGTAGTTTTGAAAGAGATCAAGATCACGACGAAAGTTGCATTTTGCTTTATATTAAAGGTTATGTCATAGTTTTGGGCAATGTATATTTAATGTTTGTTTTTGTGGTGGAATATTTACAGCGCGTTGCAAAGAATTTTTATCGAAAAGATCAAAGTGTTAATAATTATTGTCAAAATTTGTTTAAATTTAATCGAACCATTATATGTTTTTCAAAATCTTTACTATTTTATCGAATTAAAAATTTTTCTTATTTTTTAAGCTTAATATACACTCTGCGAAAAGCGTAGACAAGTTTTAAAGAATGTTAACCGCTATGTTCTCGTTTATCTATTTTGTCGAGGTTGTCTAATAAACCTTTCAAAATTCTCGTAAAAAACTAATAAAACCGACTTCGGCATTAATTTATAGTTAACGTCATGTTCGCTCACAAGACGTAAACTCGTATAAATTTAGATCTTCCGGTAAACAAAATATCCATTTACATTTAACTCAATATCAGCGTTAAAGTGTGTAGTTATTTTTTTTTCTTTCTAAAATTTACACTTTGAATCTAAAAAAAGTGATTTTTAATTTAAACTTAAAAAATCAAAAGCAAATCGTTTTCTCAATTACATTCCAATAAATGTTAATTTCAAGCATAGGAAATAAAATTAATAGCATACCGATAACGATCAATTTAAAAATAATTTTAAAATAATCGCCGCCATACTCGAAACAACAAACCTTATCTCAACGTTATTCTATCAAAACAATCGAAAAGTTTGTCCGACAAAATCTTCCCTTTCCAAAAACTACAACGCGATGATTTTTCAAGACTCGTGTTCGTTTATTCTCCGGGAGGTTGGAAACTCGACGTTTTGCATCCCTTTTTCAACGCGACATAACATTCAGACCTTAGATTAACGTTCGATTTCCTTTTCTTCTTCTCTCGCGCTTCACTCGCGTGTAAGACACAAAACAAAATGTACAATCTCAGAGTGTGTCTTTCGCCCACGTTAGAATACGTATTCCCTCTTTTATTCTCTCTCTCTCTCTCTCTCTCTCTCCCTCTCTCTTGTCGCGCGCACGAAATTTTTAATCTCCTCGGATATTTAAGGGAGAGAAGAGAGGCAAACACTCAGACACACACGTACACATCAAAGAACTCGACCGATCGAGTGCTGCGACGTTTGAAATTTCATCAGCTTCAATGCCGGCAGCTGTTCTTCGTGCCTTGCTTCTTATTTTTTATTTTTTCTTTATTTTTAGGAACGTGTACTTTGTTACTCTCGCATGCGTTGCGAGAAATCGAGGAAGGATAATTGATTCGAGACTTTTTATGTTCTCGAGAGGGAAGGAAGTTACTCGTTGAAGTTTTCGGAGGTTTCGATTGCATTTCGAACGACTGGGATGGTTTGATAATTTTTTTTTTTCTTTCGCGTGTTTGTATAATTTTTATTTGTTTTTGTAAAAAAAAAAAAAAAAAAAAAAAAAACGAGATAGTGTGAATGAAAGCCTTTTAATTCGAAATTTCAAAGCATTCGTTACATATTTTTACGTCTTTATACCTACAGATAAAAAGTTAAAAAACAAGCAATTAACCTTATTTTTCTTAATCTTTAAATCGACGCATAAAATTTTTTCCATCTATCGACACGCATTCTTTCTCCCTCCCGTATTCAATACCTTAATACCTCCACCTTAACACAACCCGTTTCCTCATCACGAAACAGGAGCTTAAAAAAGCAACTAACGAAAAACATACATACACATATACACGTACGCGCGTGCGATCAATCTTTAATTTCATTTTTTCCTCGCCCTCTCTCTCTCTCTCTCTCTCTTGTCTCCGTTAATTACGGTGGTAACGACGAGGAAGGAGGAAAGTTTGTCCTCGTGCACGCGCGCCCCGGGCGGGATAAAAAGTTAAACCGCGCGTATGTACGCGTGTGTACATAAGTATCGTTAAAACGCGCGCGACTAGCTTTGACGTAAATTCTACCTTTCTCTCTCTCTCTCTCTTACTCTTTCTCTTCCTCTTTCTCTTTAACCTTATTCTTAAAAGGGTTGGTTGGTGTATGCGCTCTTTGATTTTCGTTTATGTATGTGCCCGTCTCCTTTTGATGTACCGAGGAACCGCGCGGACTTTTAGCTCTGTGAATGTAAGCGTATTTTTTTTCGTCTTGCGTTTCTTTCTTAACGAGAGTTGGTTTGGCTTTTTTATGACTGGCGGAAGAGAGAAACGCAAATTACGATATCAATGAACGCTTGGTGTAAAGGTTGGGTTATAGTGTATTGGATTATTTATTTTAATTGAACATTGCTCAATTTGTTGGCTGCTCGATGAATTTTGATGAATGAACGAGGGATTTTTTGGTTACTCGAAAGTCTTTTATTAGTGACGTTTTTCTTTTTAAGAAGATTTATCGGGTGTTTTCTTTGATATAGTTTTGGAATTGTACGTAAGCAATGTTGAAGGAAATTTTAATTATTTTAGACTTGTAAAATTTTAAATCGATTTTATTGCAATATCGATACGTAAATTTAAATTTTAATGATTTATCTTAAAATAAATCCTTTTTTTATTCATAAAAATTTATTAACATTTTACAAATTATAACTTAAATAATTATATAATAAATATACTGCAAATAATTTATTAGTGTTTCTAAATTCACATATTTTAATAAAAAAAGCAATTTTTTGTTTTGTAACGTTTACGTTAATAGGCCATTTACAATATCACCCTTTGTTAAAGGTTTCTAAGGAAAAGAAAACATTGTCGGCAATTATTAAGCAATCATCGCCGTCTAAATTTTACTCCCCAACACCCGAATGCGATCTTTCCCACATTATTTACAAAATTAATAAACTCGTTCTCCACGCATCCTTAACGCACCGAAAAAACTCCTCGGTGTCACCCTAAAAATCCTTCCTCGTCCTCTTTCTCTCTTCCCTTTCGACGAGAAATAAAATAAAAAACAAAAAAAAAAAAAAAGAAAGAATGAAGCAAGTAGCCGTCACCAGTGCACAAACACACAGAAGTAAAAAAGAAAAAAGTAACCAGAAGGAGGAAGCAGCTCTCGGCATAAAAACGCGGATACACGCACGCGCGTACGTGCGATTCCCCCTTAATTACCTTCGCGGCGATAGGCTAAACGAGATAGCGTTTCTCTCTCTACCACAAATGCGTGCGTGTATTGCGTACACGAGAATGTACGCGAGAGAAAAGGCGTGGTTCCTTTCTCTCTCTCTCTCTCTCCCCCCCGCCCTCTCTACTTTTTTATTTTTCGTTCATGCGTATTGTATATATGTATGTACACAGGACGGTGAGGTTGACTCGTAGGTAAGCGAGAGGAGAGAAGATGTCGCGAAAACGTTGGGCTTGAGACATGCGGTTGTGTACGAAGCTGTCGTCGTCGTCGTCGTCGTCGTTGGGGATCGGTTATTTCTATGCTTGGGAATGGAATTTTACGAGGATTTTCGAGTTTTTTGTATATCGCGCGAGCGCTATAAAATGTACTTTTTATTTTTTTTTAGTTTTAAAAAATTTTATTCGAGAGCTGTTTTTATTTATTTATTTATTTTTTTTTTTAAGGACAATTCAAGTGTATTTTAATGAAATAATACTAAATTTTCAAAATACAATCTTTGCAAATTATATTCGTGAATAAAATTTTACGAGCATACACTTTCTTTTTAATTTTAATCGAAAAAACAAAAACGTGGATAACAATTCCAATATGAATAATTCATTTTACTTGGTATGGCGAAAAAAAAAATGAAGTTTAAACTAACTGTTAATAAGTCATAATAAGAAACAACCTTTTACAACTTAAAATTTGCTTTGCAAATGCTATTTTTTTTTTTTTTCTTTCATCGCCGATTTCCCAGATAACTTTGTTATTTTGTTATTATTCATAGAAAATATGTAAATTGAAAAACGTTAACTTTTCGCTGTGAACGAGGAAAAAGAGAGAGAGAGAGAGAGAGAGAGAGAGAGACATAGAGGTATAGAGAAAGACAGAGACTATTTTTACAAACTTTATTCATTGTCTCCTTCGCAGTGATATTCTTCAATAAGCAACTATAAATAATAAATATTAAATTTAAATTTTTCACTAATTGTAACCGCATTCAATATAAATGGACATTTATAAATAAGTCTCTCCCGATTCGTACATACTTTATCCCGTCGCAATAATCCTTATACGTATTGTAATTCGAGTAATTTTAATAATTGTGTCAAACTAACGCCTTGACTCGAGTACTCACAAAAAATAAAGGACAAGAAGTTATGTGAGAAAACGGTTACGCGTATGAACAGGACGGCAATCACGGCGAAAACAAAAAATCACACGCGCGCGTTCGTTGAATAGATCGCCGTGACAACTCACGGATTGACAATAGTCCCGACTTTCTCGTTTATACGAGCACGTCAAGGACAATGCATGAATTACCCAACCGTGAGTACTTGGGCGGGTATAACGCGCTCGGTTATACCGAAACGAGTCGCGAAACAAAAAAAAAAAGAAAAAATGAAAAAAATAAGCGACGGAGTCATTGCGTCTCGGGGTGCACTGGAATTTGCAATTTATCTCCGATTGTCGTTTGAGATCGATAATGACGGTTAATGCAGTGTGAATTTTAAAGTATACGTAAAAGTATCTATTTGCGTTGAAATTGGTTCCATTGATGATATCGTTTATGTTAATCTTGAAATGCATTCGTTGTTATTTAAATTTTATCATTATCTTGTATAATAAATGTAAAATTTATAATCGCCAAGAAAAAATGATGTTAATTACCGTGAATGATTATTTTATTGTTCGATAAAAAATAAAAAAAAAAAAAAAATCCAAGATTTATCAAAAGTGTAATTGTTTAAGTAATTACAGTGATAAAATACAACAAAGCCATCGTCTTAGCGTGAGACACTGTAAAGAGAAAAAAAAAAAAAAAAAAAAACGATAATGTAACAATAAACCACCGATACGTTATTCAACAATTAAATATTCGCCTTCATCGAACGGGCCGATAACCTCTTAACGCATATCCTATTGTAAAAAGAGCCTCCCGCGCATATATAATCAACGACGATCGTTCACTCCGATAAACAACAACAAACCACAACCTATCGCGGATTATTCATAGGAAATCCATAATTCTACCAAGACTAGTCTCTCTCTCTCTCTCCACACCTTCTCCTAAAGATTCTCCCTCGTTCTTTCGATGTCCTTTCTGTCTCTCTTTCTTTCTCTCTCTCTCTCTCTCTCTCTCTCTCTCTCTCTCTATGTGAAAAATCAAAGAAGAAAAAAAAAAATGAGCATTCCGGTGGCGCGAGTTTATCATTGCTTGTGCGCGAGCGAGAGCGAGCTTGAATTTATGGGCACGGAGAAACAACGCCTCTGTATATTGCTAAGGAGTAAAGTTTTCACACAAAACGCGTCCACCATATTGTATTTATACATGTACATACACGTGTAAGTGTACGTGTATATATGCGAAAATCGCACGCGCGAAGAGGAAATCCTTTGTTTGCGTAACTAACGCAGGAATTTCTCATTCTTCTCTTTGCGTACACCTTTTCTTGTTTCTTCTTCTTTTATTTATTTTTCTTTTTCTTTTTCTTTTTCTTTTTCTTTTTCTTTTTCTTTTTCTTTTTCTTTTTCTTTTTATTCGTTATCGCTATACATACGCGCCGTACAACTCGATAATTACGGGGGAGGTTTATAGGTTAGATGCTTTTTCTTAGCCGTGTGTAAATCTTTCGATCGAGATGAGATTTTTGCTTTGTTTATACACTCGGTGTGTCATTTCGCGGTTTGATAAGCGCTTCGCTTTAAATACATAAGGAAGGCTTTAAGTAGCGAGGCGCACTTGCCTCTTGAATTTTTAGTAAGTAGGCAACGAGGTGTAATTGCCAGAGTGAGACGTGGACTTTTCAAACGCGACGATGATGAATCTTAATGAAAGTGCGAAATTGTAACGGAAATGTTTTCTATTTTTAAATTGACGCGTGTATACTCGTGTATGATTAATTTTAATATGTTACATCTAAGTGACGAGTTAAATGCTTATTAATATTTATTATTTTGCGATGCTGAGACTTGTTTGATGTAACTTATATTTATAATGAATTTGCATTTAAAATACTTTTGAATTTAATTGTAAATAATTAAAATATGGAAATTATAAATCAACTTTTCTGAATTTTATGTATTAACAACGTCGTATAATAATTAGAGATTCATTCTACTTTGAACGTTAAAAAAACTGCGCTGATTAAAAGTACATTAATATAGATAATTTACAAGCTAAATAACTTTATTAAAAAAAAAAAAAAAAAACCGTATTTCAAAAATAAATATATATATATATATATATATATATATATATATATATATATATACAGACGCTTCGTAAAGTTCAATTGGCCTCAGTTGTTCGCACGTCATTGCCCTCAGTTATTTTAAGAGACAAGTTGTAATTGCTACTTAGCAAAGTAAGTAGGTCAAACAGTCTTAATTAAGCTTATTTTATCGGCGTGTGCGCGCGTTTAAGAGAACGCAAAATTGACGCTTCGCGCGCGGTTCTGAATTGTCCGTTGTTGATTTATTTATAACGATACGTGAGATTTGCAAATGAAGAGTTTTTTCGGATCGTCAACGATTGATGTATTTTTGTTAATGTGTGTATCGATAAAGCTTTTTTCTTATCGATTTACTTGGACATTTCATACAATGAATATTTTTTATTTTTTAATATTACAATTAAAAAATTAAAAGCGTAGATCTTAATAAATTTATATTTACAATTCAACAATACCTTTGCATAACTTGCTTTTTCAATCTTAACATGCATTTTATGCACGTAACAATATATTCTACGAGAAATTCGCTAAAAGAAAAAAAGTATAAAATTAAAAAAAAATGTTAAACATTCTCCACCCTAAGACATAAAATACTCAAAGGCATCGATTCAATCTCTTCGAATAGCACGATAAATTAACCAAACGATATATCCTCTCCCGCGTATGTGCATCTCACTAAACAACCGAACCAAAAGAAAGTCAAAGTTCATCTCGCTATTTCTCATTGTTGTAAAACTTTAGTACGAAAATCCCCTCGCGTGTATTCATTGTTAACCATTCCATTAGCGTCACTTCTACAAACGTCGGACCTACCACCCAGCAGATTATATATTGTTCCAAATGCGAATCGTCCCGTGTATCCATCTCCTTCTCTCTCTCTCTCTCTCTCTCTCTCTCTTGCGCGCGCGCGCGCGTGAAGTACACACGTTCTCTTTCCCTGGCAAATGGCCCGGTTCGCATCTAGGCGTACAAGTTACGTCGTTCGTTTTTGTCGCTCTTTCTCTCTCTCTCTCTCTTTCTCTCTCTCGCGGTAAGACTGAACGGAGACGACGTGTGTCGCGTTTTGTTTATTTATATACGTACACCCCGTACGTGTATGCATTTATATATATGTCGTAGCACTGTGTTTCTCTCTTTCGGTCCTCGTTTATTAAACGACGGCGGATCTCACTTTTCTTCTACTGTACGGATTCTATATAGAGATGATTCTTTTTATTTATATTTATATTTTATTTCAGATATTTGTTTGACAAATGGGTTCGTAGGTAATAGACATATATTTTAAATCTTATGTAAATTTATAAGATTAGATTTATAAAATATGCGTCGAATTTTAATATTGCCTTATTTGTAAAATCAAGTACAGTAAAAGACACAAATTACATAATAATTTTCTTCAATAAATTGAAAAAACTTTATATTTACTTTACGTTTACTTTTCATTTATTTTACATAAAACGTTGCACCGTTTAAAAAACAAAAATAATACAATCTTATCGTCGTTCACAATTACAATCAAAATTTTGCAAAACCTTAAACTTCAAAGGCAACTCGCAAAACGAAAAAAGAATACAGGATAACCCTTTAATCATAAACAAACAAACTTTCTATTTCGGTACCTCATATTATATATATACACACGCAGCGACCGTCGACTCGCTGTTTTACGCTAATACACTCAAGTGCGAGCGTCAAGCCAACAAGAGCAATCGGAAGTGCGCGAAGAAGACGAAGATGGAGATTCACTGCTCGACTATAGATAGTCGCGAGGTTCGAGTACGAAAAGGCCGGAAGGGGAACACATGGTTTTCAGAGTTAGATCGTCTGGTCCGTTTTCCACGAAAAGCAGAGAGTCGGCCCATTTTAGTAAAGCCGGAAAATTAATAGTTTCTCGTCGCTCGTTGTAAGATTTAGAACTGTGTGTATGTGTGTATGCTTCGATTGTTTTGTTAATTTACAATAATGTTTCTTTTTTATTTTAATTAGATCTAACGCTACGAAATTTTATAACGATAACGACGCATTTAATTGTATTACCGTGGGAATTCGATCGTTATTGCATAAAAGTTTGAAAACATTGCCGTATACTTAAGTTTATAAAGTAATACTTTAATTACAATACATATATGTATATATATAGTTATTACCATAGTCATATAAACTATAATGTACCACCGTAAAATTTTTATAACAGTACATCCAATAACAATCATTTGCGGTGTCCCGCTGCTAAACGATTTCGTTTCACGTATTTTTACAACGCGCTATATTACTTTCGGAAATGACTTCTCTCTCTCTCTCTCTCTCTCTCTCTCTCTCTCTCTCTCTCTCTTACCTTTGTTACGCGAAATCTATTACGCTCGAAATTTATGTATATGTTTATTTGGGGTGGGCTTGCGAGTTGAATAAATTTAAGCTTAAGAATTTTTCCGAGTAAAAATTTACGTGGAAAATTAATATTTTTAGCTTCTTTTTTAAATATAACAGTTTATAAAACTTATATCGTTGCCCTGACGTACTTTTTAATTGTAATTGAATTTAAAATTAAATTTTTGTCTAGTGCATTACAAGAGCGCAACAAAAAAAGTAATCCTATACCCATTGATATACACAACGAGCAATACATTAAAAAAATTCACCGACTCATCCATACATACATTATTATACCAATGAAACGATTAAAATCCATCATAATTCAATTCATAACCGGTCGATTCGTTCCAACGAAAATAAAAAAAAAAATTAATAAATAAGTAAATAAAACTAAAAAAAAAAAAAAAAAAAAAAAAAAAAAAAAAAAATCGCAAAGTATATCTCAAACGGTAAAATAAGATAAAAAACGAAAAAAATTCATTTTCAGCGCGCGTACTCGGCGGTGTCGGCGAACTCGCCGAGCTCGGAGAACCGAGCGAATTTACGTAGAAGCGTGAGGGACGAGCCGGCGCCACATCCAGCGAGGTTACGCAAACATCGCCATGGATGGACGTTGCATTTTGGTCATCCGTTAAGCGGGGCAAGCTGCACGAAATCGTTGGTACTGTTGCTCGTCGTCGTGCTTGCGTTGCTCGGCATCGGTGGTATCGCCCTGTACATCGTGTTCGGTGAGTTTCGTTGTTATGTATATTTATTTATTTACTAAGTTTTTTATTGCGCGCGCGCGCGCACAAGTGTGCCTGTGTGTAGGTGTACGTAAAAATTATTGTGTGAAAAGGTAGGCGTTGAATCGTTGAATGCACCGCTTGGATTCTCTCGATTTAGAATAACAAAGGATCTCTTGGTTATTTCTTAAATTACTCGCGGGTGGGATAAAAATCAAATATTTGAAATTCAATTACTTTATTAAAAGTCGAACAAAAAGAAGGAAGAATAAAGAGTAGAGGACGTGTAAACTTTTTTTTTCTTTCGGTACGATATTCGAGACGCTTTTTTAATGAAAAGATTATAAAAACATTTCGTGTATATATATATACCCACTTTTTTTCTCTCTTCGTCGCGACTTACTCATATTTTGACGCGTCTTTATAACGAGATTCGAAACGTAATCCTATTACCGGCATCCATTATGAGCCTCTCGTTTTTTTTTTTCACTCTTTCGCTCGAGAGTCGCGTTTAAGAGAGAGAAACTGGATTACACGAAGTGAGAACGGATTTGAACGCGAGTACGAGTGAAGATATATACGTATAGGCCCTCGTATTTTCATATCGGCCATTATTTTTTACACGCCACGGAAAGGTTTAGTGTCACGATCGTAATCAATTTGTTTGCGTTCGACTTGAAAAGCTCGAGTTTAAATTATTAAGTTCGAGTTTAAGTGTCTATGTATATACGTACAATGGATATGTTTATATTTCACCTGGTAAATCATTTCTTATTTTTTTTTTTTCATTTTCGGTAAAAAAATTTTGATAATAATAATAATTAAATCCGATGGGAGATAAATTTAAACCGATACTTTAATTCCTTTCTGACAAACGTACGGAATTTAAAGTTGACTTGCGTTCTTTTAAAAATATAAACAAAGGGATGGATTTAAAATCTATCACATGTGCACTAGTTATCAAGCAATTAAAACATCAACGTGATCGACATATCACAATGTTGTACCCAACGACGTAGTCTTGATAATTCCGATAAATCCATCCGATCGATTAATTTACAAGCTGCAATAAAAAAAAAGAAAAAAAAAAAAAAAAACACGTTATCCAAGAAAACGATATCGTGTCTCGCTGCTTTATATACCACCGCGGATAAACGAACGTTTATCCGTTGTATAAGTTAAAGTATCGGTATGGCACGCGCTTTCTTATGCGTAAAAATATATGTACATCTATGAATTACTAAGAGAATAATATACGTTCCCATGGCCCTGAATATACCGGTCAATTTACGAGTCAAGTGCTCGCGGTTTCGTTTACACACGTGTCTGCACACGTACACATATACATCCAACGTCTCTTATATATATATACACGATCGATCCGAGTATATTCTATTTAATACGCGTCGCCAGCTGCAGCCGGTATACTTAAGCGAATTACACAGTAGCGAACGACGGTCCCCCTCTACTCTTTTATTGCATGATTATAAGCGCGTACGCTCGAAAGCGAAAGAAAATAAATAATAATCGAAAAATCGCGAGCGCGTACCTCCTTCTTAATCTTCCTTATTTCTATCTTATATAGGGAACTTTAATAAACGAGGAAGAGGAGGATAGTTAACCATCTCTCTCGCGAAATGACGCGTGATCGTTGTGCACAGTGTGGTTTTTTTTTTTTTTTTTTTTTTTTGTAATTTTATTTATCGAATCGTGTGTAATCGGTTAGAAATTTACCGGTATTTTGAACTACCCGTTCGTTACTTGTTAGTTTGAATATTTTTTTTTTTTTAATGTTTTATCGGTTATTGTATGGTTTAGGTTTTTTGTAAATTCATCGACGCGATAGAGAGATTGTAAAATATATCACTTTTTTGGTGAGTTTAATAATCGCTTCCAGCAAAAGCAAATAAGCTTTTACTTTTCATATTCGCATGAGAGGAAATATTAAATTTGTATGCAAATACGCGTTCAATCTACCTTGTAAAAATATATTTATTACAGTAGCAAAAGAAAAAAAAAAAAAAAAAAAAAGTGGTGTCTTTCAGCGATAGTCGTACCATTTAAAATAACAAACGATGACAATTAAATCAACACTAGAGCGCTTGAGTAATTCTATATCGTTTCTCAATGCTTGTAATTACTAAAAGACGAACAACTTTTGTACACATATACGCAAGTACGAATATTTAAATATTATAATTGTAAAATCGTTGAAATGATCGTCTTGGTAACGCGAATCAATTGCCATACAAATGAGAGACAGAGAGATCGATACGGGAAAAATAAAACGATGGAAAAGCGCCAACGATTTATACAATAGATAGAGATGCGCGCGTATAAAATGCGAGACATACTTATATATTGTACATCGAGCTTATAAACCGTCGCCACAAAATCGCAGCAGCGTTATTAAGAGAAAACAAAGCCGGTCGCGCGCGCACAAAATTCATACGAGCTAATTCTTCATTTTCAATACGCAAGTTCGATCTCCCATAAACCTCGAATGCCATGCATTCATATAAAATCGATACACGTTCTTGCACGTTTATTTCGCGAAATGCGATATCCACTCTTCCTCCTTCTCCCCCTCCTCCCTTCTCCCCTCTCTCTCTTTTCATTCTTTTCTTACACAATCGCAAAATTAAGGACGCGCCGTGTGCTTGAGCGCCGAAAACATACGCGCTTATATGCTCTCACAAAAATAAAAAGAGAGAGAGAGAGAGAGAGAGAGAGAGAGAGAGAGAGAGAGAAAGAGGGAGGGCACAAGAAGAAGAAAATAAGAGAAAAGCTAACCGGTCGAGCGATAAATCGTTATCGTTAACTTCTGTCACTTGCACCCCGCTGCCCTTTTCGCCCCAAGGGGATTCCCCTTTCACGTCACGCGTGCATATATATATATATATACAACCTCTGTCTCTCTCTCTCTCTCGCGCGCTCGCGTTCGCGTCTCTTTATATATACTTGCGATTGGTAGCGGGCAATTTGCAGTAAAATTAATTGAAATTTTTATCGCTCGCGCGTAAGAAACCCTAGCGTTGTCTCTCTCTCTCTCTCTCTCTCTCTCTCTCTCTCTCTCTCTCTCTCTCTCTCTCTCTCTTTTGCTTTCTCTACTTCTCTCTTTCTCTTTTTCTCTCCCTCTTTCTCATGCAAATTGAAATCAATCCCATTGCTGCCGTTACTGTGCTCTTTCGTCGCGTCGTTTATTCATCGGTATATAAGCTCGTCGTTTCTTTTAGCTTTAGGGTTATACCAGTGAGTTTCTTCGAGTTGTTACTTGTTACTTTATTATTTTTTACTTATTTTTGTTCGTTATTATTATTTATGGTTAGTTGTTTTCGTGCGATAGAGTGAAGAAAGAAGGGAAGAGTGTGAAAGTCAATAATAACTCACTTTAATGGAATATTTAAAATGCCGGAATGACTCTGTTGTTCGATTATGTCTGATTTAAAGTGTAAGGGGACGTTAGACTTGATTTATTTATTTATTTTATATTTAAATTATTTTATTTTATTTTATTTTCTTTTTTTATCCTTTCGTCATTTTTTTACGACGACTCCGATGCTAAATAAAATTACGTATAATGTTTCAACTTTGTTAAGCAATTAGGAAAATTTAAGAATCAAATTTTATTATACGCCCTATTAAAATAGATTGTGATATTAAAGCTAATTATATTTTACATATAATTATTTATGTATAACATTATAATAAAAATGAATTATTTTTACGTTAAAAAAATTTCCTTTAATTTTACGTCAATTATTTCTCTCTATTATTTATGTCAAAATTTTAATGAATAGAATCTCTACGATTACGTACGAGTTTTAAAATCGTAAATAAAATTTTATCAGTATCTTCAATTAGTATAATAAACCCATTGAACTCTCGCGTGGTAATGTCTTCAATTCAAGCGTTTTTATTGCTGTGTCTTCTTGGAAAATTTATTCTAAGAAATTATAAATTTAAGCGTTGCGTAAAATCTTTAAAAAAAAAAAGAAAATAATGAATAAATAATTAGAAATCACATTAAATTTCTTAAAATTTGCATTTTAGCCGATGAATCGATATTACTTTATCGCGATCCTTTTTTTTATTTTTTTTTTTTTTTATTTATTTATTTTTTTTTTTCATAAAATGCGACAGTATAGTTTAATATTTCTTGCCAATGTTTTTGTACGATCTTTTACCGCGAAGTTACATAATATTTCATACACTTGTAAACGCGTGATCCTATACATTTTCAAATGAACAATGCAATGCTTCTCGTTGAAAAATGTAAATAAACCATTTGTTCATCCGTTTGAAAGTTTTGAGAAGAAAAACAATTTAAAACATCGCGCGATATCGCGATTAAAAAAGAGACAAAAAAATAAATAAATAAATAAAAATAAAAAAAAAAAAAAAATAAAAGAAGAACGAAAGAAATCCCTTATTCGTTCAATCGAGCAAGACGCAAATAAAAATCTCACGATGAAATTCTTTAAGGGCGTGCGAGATATCCGCGTGGGGCTCTCGGAAACATTTTAATGTAGCCAGCGGCTTTACACGCTCAAGTAAATCCGATTCAATTAAGCGCTTCTCCGTCGAAAGAACGTATCTCGACAAGTGTGAGAGAGAAGGAGAGATAATCTTTCATCGTACTTTTTCCGCAAGTGTGCATTTATACGTACACACACACACACACACATATATATATATATAAACGTGTATATAAACGCGCGAAACTTCACGGCGCGTCGTAGCGTGAAAATAAGCGGATCCTCCGTTAGTTCGAATATTTACAGAGAGAAGGTTGAATGGCGTTTCTTTTTTTCTCGCCGATCGTTTCCTTGAACTTTGGGCCATCGATTGACCGGAGCGGCTACTGCAAATTTTTTTTTTTTCTCTACTTGTTTTTGTACCTTCGTGATGCTTCAAGGCGAGAGAGAGAAAGAGAGAGAGAGAGAGAGAGAGACCGCGGAATCGTTGAGTGACTTTTTGCGGAATGAAAAATACCCAGTGAATCGAGAGACGCGCGAAATGCAACTTTTTGTTACATCGAGGAATAAATAATTGAACGGATGGGATGGGGTGTTGGAAGGCTTCTTCTTTTTTTCTTTTGTCTCGAAAGTTTGAAATGAGATGTTTGTTAAGAACGACAAAGGATTTTAGATATACTTTCCTTTTTTTTTTGTTTTAAGTGCAGTCGTATTTTAATTTTGATTATGTGTTTGCTTCGGTGTATTTTAAGCGTCATTTTGTTGTCCGTGAATTGATTGAAATATAATTTTCGACAAGAATAATACGATTATTTATTATCGTTTTGATTTATTTTTACAAAAATAAAAATTTTAGTTTGAATGAAATTTATGCAACAATTGCTGCAAGAAAGTTTCTGCTGCTTTTTTTTTTTTTTTTCAATTCGTCACCGACTTTGTGATCTGTTACAGCATAGTATAATTAAAAAATATGAATCCATTCATAAGATTTCATTCAAATTGAAAAATCTGTTAACATTTACTAAAACAATAACGGATGTTAACAACATGTATATCGATAGAAGAATTAACTTGATTAAAGAAAAATAATTTTGAACCAAGAAATTCATTTTAGAGAAAAGTAATTAGGTACTTGATTCAATTAATTCGATTTTATATTAATGCATATCTATAGATATTAAAGATCAAGAGCAAAAATTCTTGATTCAAGTAACTAATTACTTTTCTTTAAAACGATTAAAATTATTTTTCTTAAAAATCGTTTTATAAATGTTTAACCGAATAATAACTTTGATAAATTTTCTTTCACAAGAACCAGAAAAGCTACACGTGATTCAGCAATATCTCCGTTCAAGCGCGCGAAACTCGACATCCAGACGCAACGGCACGGAGCTCGATGATCCAAGTTTCGCGACGTCGCTACCAACGTCGTCTCTGCTGGACGCGTTGCTGGTAAACGCGAGCTCGATAAACTCGATAAACAGCAACAATGTCCCCGGCGTCGAGGACGAGCCCGACGACGAGCCCGTCACCTCGTGGTCGACGAGCACGACGACGTTGAGGACGACGTCGAGCCCGAGGTATATATATATATATATGTATATATACTCCGCGGGATTAATAATCTCCGCGTGACTCGTATTCCCATCGGCTTACTGTCACACCCTCCTTAACCATAACGAACAGAAATGCAAAATACAAAGAAATAGAAACAAAAAATAAATTTATGTTTATATACGTGTATATTTTTACAGGCCAACCCCGACTTATCCGGCAGAAGTAAGCCACCTGGAGGAGCCGAGGCCACGGCGTAGGCCTTGCAACGAGTGCAGGCCGAACGAAGTTTGCGTAGCGAGGAATGCCGACGAGACGCCTTATTGTAGATTACCCGCCGATCCCGGCGATTCGAGCGGTTGCGCCGGTTTCTGCGATCGAGATAATCAGAAGTGCCATAAAATCGAGGACGGTGTATTTAGGTTCGTTTTTTATAACATTTTTTGTAATTCTTTTTTTTTTTTTTCGCGCGATTCGCGTTTGTAATTTTTGATGGTTAATCGTCGAATGAAGTGTCGAGGATTCGCGCGATGGCGTGGATTAAATTGAAAATTAATTTTGCTTGAATATTTATTTATCGATTCACGGTTCGTGTGAAAATTAACGTTCGAATTGTTACTCTCGCGTTATTGCTGTTTCATTTTGATCTTTTATCGATCGATAAATATAGAATATGCGTGTGAGTAATTATTAATTTTATTCAAATAATTACTTATTATTTTGAATTTTTTTTTTTCTTTTTCATCGAGCAATAACAATATGCAAATAAACGTTCTTAAAGTTTCATCTTGTGAATTTTTTCGTTTGCACGCTTATTTAAAATTTTCCTTTTGAACGGTATTTATATACATATTATATAGATTAAAATATTTTTACGTCAACAAAAATCCTAATACAATGGACCATTTCACAGACTATTAAACATTTAGTGAAAGCAGAATCGAAAATAATTATCGTCGCGCTCTCCGAAAGAGAGAAAAAATAAAAAAAAAAAAAAAAAAAAACATAAAAAAAAATGAATATCGAATTCATAACAACATTTTCGAAGCTCCTTTGGCGCTCGAACAATCTAAAATTTTTAACTTTTTTTTTTTTCATTACATCACATCGACACAGTCGACCTAAAAAAAATCCGTTTTAAAATTTTTGTATCGAGGATTTACATTGACACACATATATGTATATGCACGCGAGCGCATTGAATAATAATCTCGTGTAAGATATATACACATAGACACACATACGTGCACACACAGAGAGACACATCGAGATCGCGACAATGGAAAGAAGGGCGAAGGCGTAATCTGTCATTTGTATGCTCGCAAGAAGCCGATGAATAATGGAGTTTATCAAAATGCTAATTTTTCGGACGGAACGAAAAAGCTCTCTTTCTCTCTCTCTCTCTCTCTCTCTCTCTCTCTCTTTTTACGCCGCGATCGATTGTTTGCGCCTCACGGATGGGACAATGAACTCGCTTTCACGTGAAAATTTTTATCGGAATAATATGATTAGTTCTTGTATACGCGTGTACGTATGTTTATGTGTATGCGTGTGTATGCATATGCACACACGTTTGTATATAAATATGGACCGCGGCGCGATTTCTTAATGTTTATCGCGAGAATTTTTATGAGCAAACTCGATTAATTATGCTACCTTTTCTTTTTTTTCCTCTTCTTACATTTAAAATTGAAGATTCACTCAGGAGAGAGAGAGAGAGAGATAGATAGATAGATAGAGAGTTAATTAAAATTGAATCGTTAGAAGGACGAATCATTCTTTTATTTCTTCTTTTTTTAATCATCATCGTTAATCATAATATTAACTTTTTGCTTGCGTCCTATATTTACATAAAATTAATGAATCGCGCTAAGTTAATTAAATTGTCGACTGTTGTGTATATACACATATATATATATATATATATATTTTTTTTTTTTTCATAATCTTCATAAATAATAAACATTTAGGTATTCGTCGACTTCATCAATTAAACTTTAATTTTCATTTATATATCGCTTGTATATATAAACATGTTAATATCAACGCGCACCTCTCGTTATTAACGTCGTTTCTATAAATTTCAACGAAACAAGCGCGGGCGCGTTTCGTGCATGTCATAAAAATCATACAATACAGCGACTTCGGAAAAGAAGCGGCTCGACTTGTTTTTATTCGCTCTCTCTCTCTCTCTCTCTATTTTCTTTGTATCCTTTTTAAAACAGGTATGCGCATATGTACATATGTGTATATGTTTGTATAAAATAGACAAGTCTCGGTAAGAGAAAGAGAGTAAAATCAATGGAATTATAATGTTTAAAGGTGCATGGAAATCGAGCCCCACTGCCTCGAAGACGAGTGGACGTGCCTGAATATATTCTGCATCCCTTTGGTCAAACGCTGCGACGGACAAATGAATTGTTACGACCACTCGGACGAATATAATTGTGGTAAGCCGAGAAAGTATTATACATTACCTATCCCTCGCGCGCGTATAGCGTGTATCGCTCGTTTTGATCTCACATCTCGCTTTGAAAAAATGTCCCCGGCGATGATTATTCATATCCGCGCGTGATATATGTCAGCGAGGGTATAGTTTTAACCGCTCGGTAAAAAATATATTGGTTTTTTTTTTTTTTTTTTTTGATGGATTGCGTCTTGCGCGAGGACAAAAGGTTCGAAGTTTGAGGTATATTCACTCCGCGTAATTTATCGTTGCGTGTGATTCCGAGCTTTGTTTTGTCCTTTTTTTTTTTTTTTTTTTTTTTTTTGAGAACTTTGGAGAATATTTGCAGTCGTGGAAATTAAAAGTCAATTGTGAAAAATTGAGTACTAAATCTTCTTCTCGAATAAAAATAAATTCAAAATTTTTAAATGACAAGTAAGAATATTTTTTATACCGTTAATTTAATATTGTGAAAAATCGCGAAAGATTAAAAAAAATGTAGGTAGTTTTGAAGTTTATAACAAATAAGGTGATTAATACATAACGAGATTAACGGCGCGTTCTCGTTAAATTTTTACGTTACGACCGTAGTCTACTTTGCGAACGTGCCTGACTTTAACCCAAATCATCGTCGCAAGCGAGGCTTTTGTTTATTGGCTTTTCTTACCTTGTTCTTACTTTTAAATTCAATTGTAAAAACGGCTTCGTGCATTTTACTTTTGCAAGTGATGGTTTTACATATAACGCAATTAGTCTGTAATTGATTTCTCGAGTAAACTTTTTATTTACTTCTTAACCGTAGTTATGTAAACTCTGTTACTATTATTTGAATCTATTATTACGGCAACGTTGATTTTCAATGATTTTCTATTGCAAAATCTTTATTTTTTTAAATTCTTCACGTTACTAGTATATTTGAATGATTTATAAAAAAAAAAAAAAAAAAAAAACATGTTCTTTTATTTTAAATTAATTTATAAAAAAAATCATTCTCTTACAAGAAATATTAAAAAATTATTTTCGATACACGTTTATACAATATAAAATTAACAAATTAAAAATTTTCTTTTCCTCAAGAATGTAATTTAGAAACGCATTTCCACTGCGGCAACCAAACTTCGTGCCTTCCGCAATCGAAAAAGTGCGACGGACACGTAGACTGCTTCGACGCCACGGACGAGGAAAACTGCACAGCGAGTAAGTTATTCCTCATTTTTCTTTTGTATTTTTACGTTAATAATCAGGATTAAAAATCAAAATTAAGTTACGTTTCTAATCATTCTTTTTTTTTTTTTTTTTTGTTTGGAGTGAAATTTCATATATTTTTGTTTATCGAAACGTTATCCTTTAAAATTGTTTATTTTATAATTTAAATGTTAGTTTGAATGAAATTATTTTTAATTTAATGTATTATATATCTAAACAATGTATAATTTGAGTAAAAAAAGTTTTACTACACTTTGTTTTTGAATGATTTTTTTTTTATAATTTGTTATATTGAAATCATTTGTTATTTTCATTCCAATTTTATTACCAGCTTTCTTTTCTTTCTTTATAGGTCATGATTTTGGTAGGCGTGAGTACACTTAAAAAAAAATTGCTGCTCTTTCTGTTTCTTTTTCTTTTTTTTTTTTTTTTTTCATTTTCAATTTCTGCATTGTTGAATGATTGTGTTTACTCGTACTTGTTTGCACATATACTATTGACTAAAAATAAATATTCGTTAATAATCCGTAGGCCTTATAAACGCATCGTTTGTATTCATAACTAGATGATTTATTTTCCTCGTAATTTTACTTTAGTTGCTTAAATGATCGTTCAATAATGATAAAAACAATTAATTTCAAAAATATCCGTGATGCGAAACTTGTATTAGTCATTTGTTACTGCATAATCTTTGCCGCTAACATTTTTTTATTATTAAAGCGCATATTTATTTCAATTGTAAGTATTTGTTTAATTTGTTTAAAGAATAAACACAGCATTCATCCATGTATGTGCACAATAGATTCCCTAATCTTACAAATGACTAAAATTCACTCTATTTTTATTATGGCCGCACCAAGTATATATACATTTGAATAATAATTACAGTAACCAAACTTTTGCAAACTACTTTAAATAATAAAAATGCTTTTGAATTTGAATAATAAAATGGTAATAAAATATATCGGTAACGATCACCAGTAGTTTTCTTGCTTTACGGTGTTTAGATCTTCACAATTTTTTGAATAAAAAAATTCTAATGAAATATATTTTTTAACAAACAGTTTTGGAGTGAATATTTTTCTTGTACTACCTTATAAATTTTTACACTTTAAATGCACAGTTTCAAATTCAAATGAAATTTCACTCCAACTTTATAACTATACATGCTTAATTTAATTTTAATGTAATATAATATCGCATGAATTTTAAAATTTTCTGCATTAGAATTAACATCGCTAAAAGATAATAAAACCAATACCATCTGTAACAATAAACCATCTTGCGCACGCATTCAATAAATAGGCATAAAGTAACAAACATCCTTTCCCTACGAAAACAAAAAAAAAAAACTCTCGATACTAACGAAAATTCTCGCAATGCGCAGTCTGTCCAACGCCGGACGAATTCACGTGCAGGAATAAGCAGCAGTGCATACGTAAGACGCGCTTCTGCGACGGCTATCCCGACTGCAAGGACGGCTCGGACGAGCCTCGCGGCTGTCAGGGCCGTTGCAACAAGCACGAGTTTACCTGCGGGTGAGTGTTCATCGACGAATCTGCTTTTTTTTATTTTTTTTTTACTTTTTTTTTACTTTTTTTTTTTATTATTATTATTTTCCTTAAGGTTATAAAAAGGAAGAGGACGGGGAAATGTTCAATTATTCCGGAGAATGTCTGTGTGTGTGTATGTATGTTATGTGTGTGTGTGTGTAGCTTTCGCGAGAGAGCGCGGAAAGACACTCGGTACATTAATCACGTTGAAAATTGGATGCTTTCTCGTTTCGCGCGTAATGCACCATGACTCTCGTTCTTGCGTATATCTTAACCGGAATGACTTTTCTGAGTAAGCATACGGTGCTTAATGTTTGTTTGCATTAGCGCGCTTAACGCGTCTTATTAGAATTAATTTTATTCTTTTTTTTTTCTTATCCAAACGTTTTATTACATTCGCAACGGTTTCTTGCTCGTCGCTTGCGGTACAATTTTGTCGCGTGGCTCGTGAAAATTTTCAACCTCTTTAACGCTTTATTCCACTTGTTGATAGTAAGAAGATTTTCAGAATCACATATATTCGTTATAATTTTATGGCACGACATATTTATCGGTTATACATTATAATATATTTTAAAAGCAGGTCTCTAACGACAGTGAAAAATTGCTAATCGCTAAATATGTTTTCGCGCTGTATAGAAGTCGGTCACTTTAAATCAGCGCTCGTGAATAATTGACGTCGGCCATTTTTACCGAATAATTTCAAGCCACTTAATTGACGCTTTGAAAATATCCACACGTCGCACCAAGTTTCCTTTTATCGGCGTTTATCCTCAACGTAATTATTTATTCAGCGGTTGTACATACGAATAGGAATTAGGTTTCGATCGTCGACGATTGAATTCGCGCTTTCGCACATGTGCGTACATTTGTGCATATCTAAAAACGTGGCTACCGCTAACACAACTCTTTCTTTCACTTTATTGAAATATTATATGCGCGTCTATAAACTATAAAATTGAGAGACACATAGATCGATTAAAAAATACCAGTTTCCCTTATCGTGAACCTGGCTCGTTTCAAACGCGCGTGTAAAATAAATTTCAACTGTTGCGCGCGTTCGAGAGAATCGCTTTACTAAAGAAGAAAAAAAAAAAAAAAACAAAAAAAAAAAATTATCGTTGTACGTTATTAATTATTGTTAACCCCCGAGATACGCGCGAGAAAATATGCGTCCTTTTTTTTCGTCAATATTTAACGATACCTATAAGGTATGACAATCTTGTTAAACGTGATCAATGAACGATTTTAATTAATTTCTTTTCCTTTTTTTTTTTTTTTTTATTTTATATCATCCCGCAAATACAGCAAGCTAAATAAACTCGCAGCTTTATTTCAATTTATAACCGATCTGTCCGCGAAACTATACCAAACGACGTCGATGTCGTTCGTGTCGATCGACGGAAAAGTAGGTAATCGAATATAACGAAAGGTAGTCTCGGGTGTGCGTGTGCATGTATGTACGTAAATACGAGAATGGGAGAACGAGAAAGGGATAGAGAGAGAGAGAGACAGAGAGTAAATTGCGTAATTTACGAACTGTCGCCCGCGGTGTCGGCGCGCCCGTAAATCCTCCGAGTTGAGCGCATAGCCTCGTCGTTCTTTCTCTCTCTCTCTCTCTCTCTCTCTCTCTCTCTCTCTCTCTAACTCGTTGTATGTGTATACATATATATACACACGCGTATATATATATATATATATATATATATATATATATATATAATATACAGTCAAACGCAAGTGTAATTATGCAAGTATCTCGTAACGCTTGTGTGGACGATCTTTTGCGAGAAGAGAGAAAAAGAGATGTGTACACATACGTGCTAGAGATCACTTGCTCTTTCTATATCGCGTATGTATAGGCACGCGGATACTCTTAACGCGCTTGATGATTTCGCGTCTTTTTTTTTTTCCTTTTGGGATACTCGACTAATTGTTTCTTGCACTGCTGGCGAAAGGGATTAATGCGTGGTATGGTTTATGGCGATATCGATATCCAGTCGAATCTATACGGTATGACGAATAAATTTCGATTTCTTTTTATTTTCTTCCCGCGATGATGCACTTTATGGCCGAAATGAATAAGATATTTTTCTTTATCGAAATAATATTGAAATATCAAATGTTATTGGGATTTCGTAATAAAGCGCGTAAAAAAGAATTTCGAAAATAATTGGGTTCATTTATACTTTTTTTTTTCAACTATAAGCGTAATTGAGTAAATTATTTCTTACTTTATTCTACGATAAACTTATTTAAAAAAAAAAAAAACATTATTTTACGTGGATTTAAAAGATACGCGACGACATTGCAGGAGAGAATTTTTCTTTATGTTTTATTTTTCACGATTCCATTCAAAATTTTAAAAATAAAACGATCGTTATAATATTCATAGTACTCGATAAATTACATACTTTACATTGATAATTATGCTAATGGTGCAGCCAACAAATGATCGCCTTATACTCGTCCAATCATACCGAGAAAGGGCTATTCTTTCGTATTTTTAGTTGCAGCTTACATTTTATTAATTATGCAATAGTTTACTAGTAATACTAGTAAGAATTTACTCCGATCGTTTAAACAATATCAACATTGAAATACATTCGAAGTACAGCGTCTTGAATTTTGCGTACAACGACGTAACGTGCGATTAAAAATGGTCGTAATCTACTTCAACTCCGACGGTGAAAAAAAAAAAAAAAAAAAAAAAAAAAAATCAAACCGAATGAAGATCCATCTATGCTCGCAAACAAACCGCGAGATAACGAAAAAGAATGAAAGAAATATATAATCCCAAACCGGCAATATTTGCTTATTCCTCACCGCGAACTTCCGCTTAACTTTCTCATTCTCGATCAATCGTAAACACACGTATAAGAGTACTCGACGAAGAATTAATTCATACGTGCAAGCCGGTCATCTTCCTCTATCTGAAATCCCGTATCGTTTCGGTATCTGCATAATTGGCTGCTATAAAACAACCGCGCGCCTCTTATCTCTCCCCTTTCCCCCTCTCTTTCTCCTTCCCCTTTTTCCTTATCTCGATACATGTAACGATGAACAAATAAAAAAAAAAAAAAAAACAATCAAAAAATAAAAATAAAAATCACATACGTTTACTACGGAACGTTGCATACACAGAAATTCGCGAACGAGAATAACACCGAAAAAAAAAAAAAAAAAAAAAAAAAAAAAAAAAAAAAAAAATAGTTTATAATAATGGAGGCTACGTGTAACACGCGTAAGCGACGCCTACGCGTGCGAGAAGAAACGAGTTCGCGTTCGTTATGGGGATTAGACTTCCTTAGGCGTTATTACATGTGTGCGTGTGTGTGTGTGTGTGTGTATATAGGAGTTCCGGTGTTGGAGAATGGGAACGATATTTTTTTTTATTTTCATTTTTTTTTTCAGATGCGTTTGCTTGAAAGTAGTTTTGCTTACATGTATATTATGTATATTATGTATGTGTGTGTGTGTGTGTGTGTGTGAGTATACGACATTCTTAAAATTACCAGTCAAGAGAGAGGGGGAGGGAGAGAGAGAGAGTAATGCGCTCGTTGTTAGGATAATTTTATGGATCGTACGCGAAATTATATAATAAGCGTTGTTTGTTGAAAATAGTTGTTTATCGCAATTGCCCTCGCAAATTCGATGGGTATCTCGGCTAATTATTTGCTTGTACAAACATGCGATTTATTGTTTAAGATTGCGCTTGTTTATTCGGCGCTTTTTTAATAATCAAAAACGATTTACATTTATCAATTTTCATTTCAAATTCAATTATTTATTATTACAATAAAAACTTTTTTATACGGTTGGATAATTTATACGATTTATTTAATCAATAAAATCGCAATTTTATCGATTTTTGCAATGTACATTTGAACGCGAAAAACATGACTCAACGCCTCCAAAAACGTTACTCCGTCAAATATCAACTTTTTCACGAGAAAATCAATTTTTCATACCCGTCGAAAGCCAAACCTTTATAAATTTACAAAAGCAATTAAGGCAAATCTCGTCGATTCTCAGTAATCGTTCGATCTAAAATTCGTTTCGCTGATTTTTTTTTACTTTTTCTTCTTGCATTTTACAGCAACGGCCGATGCATCAGCAAAGCGGACAAGTGCAACGGCATCGACGACTGCGGCGACGGCAGCGACGAGCAACACTGCAGAGACCGATCGTAGATTGCGATTGTTTGACGACGAGCGAAATTTTACGAGTAGTTTAAAGTTTAAGAAAAAAAAAAAAAAAAAATACGTTTCTTCCGTCAACGCCGACGCGATGTTGGGCGAATATTATTTTTTACTTGTTACATATATATATATACGTATATGTATATTATATATATATACACAGTTAATGACGCTGAGCGCAAATTTGCACTGTAAAAATTAGAAAGATTTAAAGTCATGTCGTTGAAGGAGAAAAAAAAAAAGAATAAATACTAACGCGGCCTTCGCATCGCGTTGCGAATACACTTGCAGTATTTCGAGTGACAGTAAGAAAAATGCGAGTAATTTATGTCGATGCGTTTGTAATTGTATAGGTAGAAATAAAAAAATTATGTTATATATTATATTATTATATTATTAATTATTATTATTCGCAAGAAAAAAAAAAAAAAATGAAATATATTACTATTGCTAAAAAGTGAAAAAAAAGTGAAAAGATGAAGCAAGTGTGATTTATTTTTTCTTAATATGGTTTAATAATTATATTTGTTTTATAATGTCCTTTTTTTTATCTTTACACATATATATGATTATACATAAAACAATAGTGTCTTACATTGATTCGTTTGTCATTTTGTATAATATACTGAGTTGTACATAATATAATCGATGATTATTGCAAAAAATAAACACGGATGATAAAACAATAGCACATACGTTGTTATTATGGAACTTTGTTTGCATTTTTTTTTTTTTTTTTTTTTTTTTTTATTTATATTTTGTATAGTTAGTACAAAAAGGAACGTTGAGAAAAAGTTCATTGCCACTTTTCCACCATGAAATTAGGCTCATTTTTTCGTACGTATTTACACTGTAAGAACTTTAAGTTGTATACGTATAAATGTATATCACGTCGATACATTGTTAATTTTTATCATTTTAAAAAAATATCTAATATATTTTTCATCAGAGCTAGAATCCAATCTAAGAATATTAAAAATGATCTATTTTGAAAAAAGAATCAACGTTTCCATTCAATAAATATAAAAATTATACTAATTTTATTTTCGAATTGAAGTACATATGTGACTACATACGTTTTTTATTTTAATACGAAAAAATTTATAAAATTTTATCCGTTTTTAATTTCATTGTTTTCTGTGATGTTTATAAATATAACGCTTGTTTAATTAATTTTTCAATGTCACTGTATACTAATGTTTAGAGGTCAAGTTTATTCCTTACAAAATGTTGTTTTACACAGTTTTACGGAAACTAAGTTCTAACATTCAAGTGATATTAATAACAAAGGGTTAAATTTCATAAAAATATTCCAGCCCTGCATTATTTTTACCCTTTTGTAAGAATATTATTTTTTCTTATTTATTATATATCGAATGAGGCTAAGATACTTTTGCTTTTATAAGAATTCGTCGGGCTCTCGAGGTGCGTCAAGATCTCGGTAATGAATCACAGGCCTGAATTCGCTGCCTCCGCTGTAATTTTTTAATTAAAGGATAAAACAAAAGAGATTAGAGTATATTAAAACATGATAGCTTTTAGCCAGACCAACTGGACAAGATAAATACTTTTTTTTTTATAAAAGTGGATTAGGGATGAAAATGAAATAAAAATGACAGAATAATTCAACAAATGAGTTTATTCGTTTGTTCTTGTTTTGTTTTCATTTGAAACGTTTAAGTATGTACAAATTTCTTTTTTCTTTTCTTTTTTTTTTTTTTTTTTTTTTTTTATGATAGTAAAATAAAATTGATCTACGAATTTAATTATGTAAAAAATTTTTTTACTATAAATTTTTTTTTACAATACAAAGTACATAAAGAACTTTATTATTTTACTTATGGAACAAAACGAGTAACCAAATTTTTTTTTTGTCATTAAATAGTTGTCACTTTATAAAATGTGAATGTGCTGATTTTGTAACACTTGATTATTAAAAACGATTTTTACTTCTGTATACAGTCAATAATATTTGTATAAATTATTTATACTATTTGAAATAGTTTAATTCGCGTGTTACAGAATCCAGATTATAAATCTGCTGGCACAGTAAATACTTTTATTAATCATATGGCAAAAATTCAAACTAAATCCGTATCCAGCTGGTCCAGGTCATTATAACTAATAATTGGTCTCGACATGGAATCCGGAGCAGCCCTGGAAAGATATTGGTGAATTTTTTGATAATTTTTTCAATTCTACGGTTTATGCAAATACTCTTCGAGTTTTGTATTCAAACTAGAGCTCCTCTGAATCTTACGTCAGTGATAGAATTGAGCACTTTTTCATAAATAAATATGCAAGTCGTAAGACAAAAAATTTTACTTTTGTTTATTAATTTGAGTCAAAATTTTTTTGCATTAAATCAATGAAAAAGTACGCATATCTAGTCATCAATCCAAGTGGCGAAATTAATACCAAAATCCAATTAATATTAAATACTGACTCAATATTAATGATTCGATAAAAAATGTAAAAAAGTGGAATTTTTTTCATTGCATTTATTTTACGAAATGTTTTTGTGTTATTAACATTTATTTCTACTTATAAATAAATTTTAATATTTTTTCACGTAAAATACTTTGAGTGTTGTATTAAGACGTCTTTTAAAAAATAATAAGATGCTACATAAGTAAAATTTTTCAAATCAAAAATATATAGAAAACAATTAAAATTTAAATTTCACATCAAACAAAACATAATTCTGGTATTAAATTTACTAGATGCATAAAAACATTAATAAGATGACATAATAGAAAAATCTTACCGTCCTCTATTAAATCCACCGCGGTTAGATCTGGGTACACCAAATCCACCAGTAAATCCAGCAGGATAACCTGCACCGAAACCACCACGATTTCCGGGGAAATTACCAGCGTAGTTGCCTGCGAATCTACCAGCAGTCCGAGAGCTTAAATAAATGTAAACCCAAACGATATTTTTTATGGTGTCAGGGACCGAAGTGGCACAGAAATGATTTTTAAATATATTGGTGCGAATTATTCGATTCAGAGTGAATTTTTTTGAAAGATGCTACATGAACTTTAAAGAGAATTCTAATAAGAAAGTAATAGAACTACTGAAAATTAAGGGTTGCAGACTACATCAGAAATTCAACTATTATCTAACTTTTAAGATAATTTTGTCTAATTTTCAAGACATATACATAAAACGTAAATAACAGTACATTCAAGGTTTAAATAATTACTATAACAAATTTATGAAATTCATACAAATACATATTTACATTATAAAGTAAGTGAATTATCTTTTTATAAATAAATATAGCTACATAATATTGAAAAACATGCAAAATAATAAATTACTTATAAATGAAAAAAAAAAAAAAAAAAAAAAAAAAAAAAAAAAAAATTAAAATAAATTTCATTTTTGAGTTACGCAAAAAATAACTTCAGTCTACTATTTCAGTCCCTGTAAGAATATTAGTGATAGATAATCAAGCTCAAGCCTAACTTTAGAGAGTTAAATGAATAGAAGAAGCTACAAAAGCAGATTGAAAAAACATTCAAATAACAAAAAAGTATAAAGAGCGAGTTTCTTTCAATATTCAAACATAAAATATTGCATATTTAAATATGCTCACAAATTCATTAACAGATACAAAAGCTCAAACCAACAAAGTGCATTTCATTTTTTCGCTTACCCTGCAGCATTGTAAGGGGTATAATTGTCTCTCGTATTACTACTTGCTGGTGCTTTATTACCAGGATGTTCCGGAAGTTGTGGCCTTTTCGGATCCCGTAAGTAGTTGTTGAAGTACTCAGCCTCAGCTTTGACTTCTGCTACCTTCTCCGCATGCTTATTGAAAATGTGTTTACGAATAAAATCAGGACCTTTGAATTTCTTGCCACTGAGTGGACACAGCCACTTATCCTTAGAAAGTTCTTGAGTATTTGCTTGAACGAACTTTTCTACCTCACTGTTAAATGATTAAAATTGAAGAAAGTAAAATAACTTTTTACCAATATCAAAATAAATTCGGTTACTTCAAATTGATCTTAGATCTTACGTTTCAGCATTCTTGGCACCCAATTTATCAAAATCAGTAGGGGTAACGATTACCGCAGGAGTGAGGAAGGCAGCCATTTTACTTTCGAAATTCCTGCAATATTCCTGTATCTCTTGAGTGATAACTTTGGTGTTGGGCGGTGTTCCTCTCACGTGCATTATTCCGCATCTGTTTGGCATTTCATCCTCATTCGGATATTCACAATGATTATAATAATCAACAGAGTGGACTATCCTTAGATATAATATCAATTTATCTAAAACCTTAAATGTAAAAAAAAAAAACGTAAATAATTAATTTGATTTTTGTATTTAATTATCGTATGAATAATTTTGTATTTTTATTTACTTTTGTAAGTGAAGGATCTTTTTCAATTTTTTCTTCACCTTCACCAGATAATTGTCCTTCTTCATGATCACCCGAAACACCAAGTAATTCTTCTTCTTCCGCAGAAGCTTCTTCGATAAGGTAATCCGTTATATTTTTTAAAATTGGATTTTTCGACGATAATCCAAATGCCTGTAATAATTATTAAATATAATTATTTAAATAATAAATTATTTTCAACATTTTTTAAAGCAATAAAATAATTTTTTTTCTTAATTTTTAATTACAGATCGTTTACAACACTTACTGCTTGTTCTATTTCATTTGCAGTGGGTTCTTTCTTTGCTTCTTCATCTTTCGAAATACATTTCTTATCGTCTATCCATAAACCTGAACGGCTGTCCAAATTATGTACAATTTTTGCACTTAATTTTATATCATTTCTCACAATTTGTTTGTGACATGTAATACCGTTAACTGAACGAATACGACGTGACAGATCGCGGTTAACAATTGCTCCAAGTTCACAATCCCTAAGCTGAAAAATAATACAATAGAAGTGTTAGGATGATTTTTTTATTTCTCAACTTAAAATTAAATTTTATAATCTATAGTTACCCTTATGTTGTTTAAACTCCAACATATTTCTTTAATATTAACTTGGCGCTCGAAAGAAACCCATCCTCGGCGGAACCATCGCCTTTCAGGTTGTGGATCAGCAATAGCCACTCTTAAGAAACCGGGAAACCGTTTACACATCTGAAAATAAGTAGTAATTTTTTAGTAAATAATACTTGTATATTTCTTACTATTATTATTAAAATATTAAAATATTTTATGAGTAAAAATTAATAAGGATAGTTACAGCTTCAACTTCAGCCTTCGTGATTGTGGGTGCCAAATTCCTCAGGAAAATACTGCTAGTTTTATGTAAAGCACGAGGCTCTTTATCCTTATCTTCGCTTGCTAAATCGATTACAGCTTCTTCCTTCTTTTTTGATACGACAATAACAGGCTCAGTTGTCTTTTCTTTTGGCTTTTCAATCTCTTTTTCTTCACTTGGTTTTTCAGTCTCTTCATTTTTTTCTTCTTTAGCTTCTTCTTTATCTTCAGAAGCTGTAAAAATAACATAGAAATGTTGATATAAATTATAAAAAAATAATATATATATATATTGGAAAAAATTAAAACTATTTGTTAATAATAAAAATACATATGTACAATATATATCTACTAATAAATACAATTTGAAATTCTTTAAAATGTAATAAAAACGTAAGTCTACAAATAAATCATATATATTCCTATTGCTATGAACAAATTTCTCACAATGTATAAATTAAATTAAAAATATATCTAAATTTGATAGCTTACGAGGTTGACCAGGAGGCGTTGCAGGTTTGTTGCTATCAGCACTATCAGAGGAGCTGCTACTACTGCTACTACTACTGCTACTGTTACTAGTAGTTCGTTTACGTTTTTTCGGATTAGGTTCCTCTGCCTTATCTTTCGTCTCTTCATTTTCTTTTTCCGCTTCAGTTTTAGACTCAGAATCTTCGGCTACTTTTTCCTCTTCGTTTTTCGTGGATGATTCTTTGTCATTTTCCTTTTCCAATTCTTTCATTTCTACATCGCCATTCTGTTTTTCTTCTTTGACAGCTTCGACTTTTTCTTCGCTTGCTTTTTCATTTTCTTCCGATTTTTCATTTTCGATTTTTACTTTTACTGAAAATACAAATATGTAGTAATAAAAATTATTTTCGTTAATTAAACTTTAATTATATTTATTTTAACTATGAATTTTAAAAAGATACAAGAAATATTAATCATTTAAAATTGCTTATTTACCTGTTTCCTTTTTGTCCTTTGGTTCATCTTCTTTCTTAATAACTGGTTCCTTGGTCAAAGATTCTTTGGCAGTAGATTGACTTGAAGGTTTAATGTCTAAAATTTTAAGGTCTTCATCTGTGCCACCTTCAAGTTTTATCACTACTGCGTCAAGAAGATGTAACAATGCATCTGTCTGATCAGCATCAACCGAAACCTTATCTATTGCTTTGTTCTCTAGCAGCTCCATAAACACTTCTACACGTTTCTGAAAATAAATATAAAATTAATAATTCCAACAATATAACTATAATTTCAATAAAAGTATTTATTAAGTTTAAACAAAAGTAATTAATTTCTTAATTAACCAATAACTTAATTAATTAAAAGTTATAAGAAAAATTTCGTTTTAGTTTTGTTCCATCCTTTGTTTGGTGACAAAAAAATAAATATTAATATTTTAAAATCTACATTTAAATAATATATAATATCAAAAAAAAAATTAAATATATTTAACTTACTTTTAATGCAGCAAACTGTTCTTCTTTCCTTTTAACCGATTCCTCAGGATGATACTTAATTTTGAACCTAATAGTTTAAAAAAATAAAAAAACTAATAATTCAATAATTTAATGGCACATAATAAAATGTAATTGATTTAATATTAGTCAGAAAATTTTAAATATTTTCTAAAATATTTGAGGCTTTCCTATAGAATATTTTTCTCATGCAAAATACTCGAATCTATCTTAATTGTTAAAATAATTTTTTTCTCAAAACTTTTCTCTAATTCTCTTCCGTACACAAAGTATTATTGTAAAGTATGAATCTGTTAGGAATTCTATTAGACTATGTATGATAATTTGTTCGAGAATATTTGAAAAATAACTAGTTAAGTAAAAGTAAAATAAAAATAAATAAATAAATTTGAAATAATTAAGGCTACAAATATTCCTAATATTAATAATGAAGATAATAAAAATAATCAAGATACAGCAGCAATATGCAATAGAAATTTAATAATTTACTAAATTTGTATTTTACTTTTTGAACTAAAATATATAGAAATTATAAAAAATGATATGAACTAATAGATACAGTAATAATAAATAATAAATAAAAAAAAAAAAAAAAAAAAATTTAATATAAACATTGAAAAATATTTAACTAAATAAAAATTTTAAATAAAATACAATAAATTAAACAAAAACAAATAATTATTTCATGATAAATATGAAAAAACTTGGAAAAAATGAATAAATAAATTCATATATTAAATTGACATGATACAATTTTATTTAATAAATTGATTTGCTGTTGTTTTCTAAAAAAAAAAAGATACTAACAATGAACTCAAAAACTGTGTGACCTTAAAAGTAGTAGAATTATAATTATATATGTAAATTTATAATATATATTGACAATATACGGTCAACATGATCCGTTGCGAAATGGATCCTCACCTGTGGCACCTTGTGCATTCGTCATTGCTCGATGCTTTTTACCATTTATTATTTATGTTTCTTTTTTTTTTTTTTTGTTTTTTTTTATAAATATATATATGTATATATTTATTTCATCAAACAAAAAGTTTCATCGCGATTTAAAGTTTTCCCTAAACATATGTGCGGGTTAAGAACGCGACCTAACGACCGAGCATCCGCTGGGCCTTGCGCGCCCAGGATGCTAATATTTCCATTTTTTGTAAGCATTGCATATGAGAATTTTGCTTTTTCTGCAGTAACGAGAGCTAAGCTAAGAACGGTTTTTTTGTGTTTTCGTATTTTTCGAGTCTCTCTCTTCAACGACACGTGTGTTGGTTCGCTCATTCGCATGAATAATATAATTATTCGTGCGCAAAATAATAATTGGACGAGGCGAGACCCGTGCGATGGCTGTTTGCTGTAGGGATAGACAGACATCTGTTCACAATTTTTGTTAATGATCAACTTTTTTTTTTTAATTTTCATGAGCTATTATTTAGTAAGTGTATGATTAAATAATTAATTACCCGTTCGTGTACGACATCTTTATTTTTTTTCATTGGTTTTTAAATTTTCATCAACCACTCCTGAATATTTCTTCTTCCTCGGTGTTTATTAACGTTATTGATTTGTATATTGCTCATATGTATTGGTTATTATTTAAAAAAATGAAAAAAATCTATTTGTTATAATCAAATTTAAACTTATATGTATTTTTTCTAGTTTTAATTTTTATCTTTTGTATAGAATTTCAATAGTAAAGATTTTTTACTTTGCTAATAATTTAAAAATGTCCGAACACTTCATAAATAATTTGCACAAAATTATATTAATTTTATTAGATAACCAATACATTAAATTTTATTATAAAATAATATATAAAAAAAAAAAAAAAAAAAAAAAAAAAAAACAAAAGGAAAAAAATAATATAAAAAAAACTAGAATAATTTATAAGACAGAAAAATTCAAATTAACAGACACTGAGGAAAATTTGGATGCGCATTTGAAAATCATGCAAAATATTTTGAAGAATTAAAATCAAAAAAATTTTTATGTATAAAGTAAAAGTAATTTAATGGTGTTTTAAGTGTATAATATTTACCATTCCTCATCTTTGTGTGCAATGAAGAACTCGTTCAGCTGCTGTCTTCTGAACTCTAATTTGTACTCATTGTAACGCTTAATAGCTTCTTCATCCGTTATTGAATCTTCTTGTGTTCCTAAAAATGCTTTGAAAGTCATCATAGGAGGTTGAGTCTCAACATTAGAGTTACTAAAATTTCCTGCAACTTCTCGACTGTAAAAGTAATAAAAAATTTTTTTACTAATTATACAAATTTTTATAGCATAATTAATATTGCTATAAAATTTTTTTCAACATGATAAACATGGTAATGTAATAAAACAACTGAAATTTATTAATAATAATATTTTTTTACACTTTAATTTAAAAATCTATAAGCAAAAGAATTTTAAAAATATTATTTAATTAGTATTAAATAAAATTAAAAAAGTTCAGTTAATATATTTTTAAATTAATTTCAAAATAACCGATTAAAATATTTGGTATTTAGGAAATAATTTTGAAATTAAATTCATAAAAACGTGTACCTTAATTGAGCCAATAGTTTCGGAGTCAGTCGACTCCGTTTTTGGGGCCTACAAAAATTCATAATCTATCCAAAATTAACTCTAATATTTTGATAATTTCCTTTTTTTCTCTTGTGTATTTTTAAAACTTAGGTTATGAAATCACAACAGAACAAAACACAAGTGCATCTTAAAAAAAAAAAAATGCACTAGAAGTATATAGGGTTTTCTCGCTCACCTGCTGCTATTGTTGCTATGGTTACTATAATGATGATTGCCATGATGCGGCGGTGGGTAGTGGTCCTGGCCCCATGCAGCACCGCCACCTCCACGACCTCCACCGCCGCCGCCGCCACCGCCTCCGCCACCACCACCACCGCCGCCGCCGCCGCCGCCGCCGCCGTCGCCTTCTCTACCACCATAGTATTCCGCATACGAGGGACCACGTGGAGGTCTATCGTCCCAATCGCTGCGCATCCGTTTCATAGGCGGCGCCATGTCTTGGGAACGAGCCGGGCTGTAACGTTCACGACCTCCACCGCCTCGATAGTCCCGATAGTCTGGTCGTGCTCTTGGTCGACTTGACCATTCTCTAAAATTTAAAACAAACACCAATTATATTGATTTGGTAGAATTTCTGTTTTCATCAATAATTTTTTGTTTTTATTTTTTTTTTATTTTGGAAATTCAATCAAATTTATTTTACAATATCTGTTATTTTATTAAATTTCAGTATTTCGTTTATTATAATTAGAATTGGCAAAATCCCAAAATATTTTTTCTTTAATTAAAGAAGTTTGAATCAGCCAAAAATTATTAAAAGTAAATCCAATTTCATATTTGAGTCTTAATTTTGAAGTCTTAACGTACAGTTGCATAAAATCTAATTTTTTATAGAAACTATAAATATTAAATATTTTATCTCTAGTATATTATTATATCTTGAAGCTTCATTTTTGAAAATTAAGCCTTATTAAAACAAGATAGAAGATTTATTATCGATAAGATATACAGTATTCTTGTCAGAGTGCCAAATGTTATCAATAAGTTAAGAATAAATTTGAGACAATACGTCACATTTATTTGTCAATTTTTTCAGTATAATTTTTTCAGAAATGCTTTTTATTTTAAAAGTCAATTACCTATCTGGCCAATCATCTCCTCCTCTTCGACGATCTTCTCTTCCCCGGCCTTCTCTATATGATTCTGTTCTTTCTCCTCTAAATTTATCTCTTCGCTTTCGATCATACTCATCATCTGAATCTGCCATTATTATTTACAAAATTATGAAATATCTGAAATTTCAAAACATAAAAATTAAGTATATTGAAATGGTTACATATTAGTACTAGTATTTTATGATCTACTAAATTGTATCTATAGTTTACAGTTACATGGATATATTACTATTTAACTACAACTTACAAACAAACCAAGTTTAAATTGCTGAATTTATAATTGGAATAAATCATAGTTTATTAAATAAAAAATTAGACATTTAAAAACTCAATAACAAAACCATTATTTACAATTAATCTATATTTATATTACATGTATGTATGATGTAAGTTTTTGAAATAAAAATGCAAAAAAAATGCAAAGATAATAATTTAAAGAATAAAAATTTCAAGTTAATTCATATTTGAAATCAAAATATAAAAAATATTGAAGAATTTTTCAATATCTTAATATTAAACTATTTTAAATTCAAAAATATCATTATATTAAATTTAGTATTGAATTTATAAATTATTCAAGGCATGTACTTAAGTATAAGTAAAGTATTAAAAAAAATGTCCTAATACAGAAACGGACCAAAATGCTATGAAAAATTTATTTGATTTTGCCACTAGCCATGTCAAATATTCAACAAGCCTTGACCTCAACGCGTAATTACGGAAAAGTACGATGACCTTCTCACATTCATTGCACTTAGTTACTGAAATTTAGCAAATTGTATTAAAACTGATTGAAGATCAACAGACTCATTAGAAATTAAAAAAGTTTCATATCGGAGTTGCTGGTTCGATCTGCTTTCGGCACTAAAAGCCGCGAAACACATGCAAGTCTTCGGCGCAGCTCTACTTTGCACACGGACACGACGCACACTATCTTTACCCGCGTATCAAATTACCACTTGATAAAGCAAAAATTGAAGCACATAATGCAATAAATTCGACTCACCTTTAACGAATCGGAGCTATGGCGAGTGACTTTTCTTCCGTAGAATATCTTTGGCGCTTTTCTTACCACCCACGAACACGACGACGACTTTGATCACGGATGACGATCGCGATGGCGCTTTCACGTAATGACGACGGAGAAGATGAGAATTAACGAATCATACGCCAACGGGAATCTACACGAGTAAGAGAAGGATGGAAAAATAGTGACGCGACGCGTTAAGGCGCTGCCGTCGATGCATAGAAAAACATGGCCAATGCGCGTGAGTTTCAAATGCATAATAAAAAATCAATTCAGTTAAGTTTTGAATTTAATAATGAATAAAATTAAAAACTAATCATGCCATAAATTGGATGACACATTATTACTCAGTCTATATATAAATTCAAGGCTGTAAAAAATATCCGTCGAAAAACAAGATAAATTTTCTCAAAATATTTAAACATGTGAAACATATTGAAATTTTATTAAATGCTTCTTTTAAAGTAATTAAAATAAAAAATATTTTAATGCAAAAAATTTTTCATGAATAGTTATTTTTTATTTTAAATTAAAATCGATGAGTTTTTGTTCATGCATTAATAAATTTAAATAAAAATTTTTGCATAGTTTTTTATTTATTGTTTTAAATTTATGAGTTCATTATACATTTCAGATTTTCCTAATCATTAGTCATCAGAATTTAACTGCATCATCTTGAAATGTACATATAAATATGACTTTAATCTCGAAATTTCAATTGTTTAGATAATCAATGTTTGCTGATTAACAGACTAAATATATCGACTGTATCAATAAATAATTATAAATTCATAAAAATGATGTCTTTCTATCTTAATGAATAAAATAATTTGGAGTTTTTCTTACTCTTTATTATACTGTTACAGAAATAAATTTTTATATTGAATAATTTTAATTACTTTATTAAATCAAATATACAAACTTTATTAAATCATTAGGAATATGCTGAATAGTTTTCAGTGTTAAAAACAGAAAATGTAAAATTAAAAAATTAAACGCAAAACAAAGATACAATCAACATTTCCATATAACCGATGTAAATGAAAAAAATCATGCTATAAATTTATCGTATTTTTTTTTTTTTAAATCCGCTTGGATAAAATTCATTTAAGTTCGTGACACTGTTTCAAATGATAAATTTTCGAAGAAACTAAAAATTATTTTTATCTTTGCGATAAACAATTCAATAATTTAGAATTCATCGTGTCATTACACATTATACTATAGAAAACAATATTTCCTTGGATAGCATCAGATTAATTGCGAAACGTTATAACAAACAGATTATTATGACGATAAAGATAAAGGGTAATACAATACATGATTATAAAACAGTTAAAGAAAATATTTCATTTAAAAGAGAAATAAACGAGAATTTAAAAAATATAAATTTCAATTAAAAGGCAATTAAATACGAAAAATTGTTACATTGCTCTCTCTCTCTCTCTCTCTCTATATCACACATGAATCATAAAAAATTTTTTTCAAATAAAGCAACATTTAATTACATTACAATTCTTTCTAGGTCGATTACCGCATACACTATAAATATATTATTAAATCGCAAACTAAACTTTCTTTACTCATTGATCAGCAATTATGTTACCGATTAACGAACAAAAAAAAAAAGAGGAAAAAAAGAAAACGATGCCAATTTAATCAACCAACAAATTCCTCGAAATTACGACTATAAACAGCCGAGATTACAGAAAATTTGCGCGTTCCTCTCTTTTTCTCGCGGAAACTACGCGCGGCACAATCGATTAAAACGAAATCGGCATCGCTCGCCGCTCGTGGCGCATAAGTTTTCTTCGTAAGCGTTAAATTTTCCGAGCAATCAAAAGCGCAGTAGTGCCAGTGTAACCGGCGTATTATTTTAATGCAAAAGCGTCTAATCGCTGGCTTTTATCTCGTTTGAAACTGCGAGCATTGAAAAAAGAGAGAGAGAGAGAGAGAAAGAGAAAGAGAAGACTTAATCATCCATCTCCTATATATCGTCGGGATGATCAATCTCTATAGCGTTTTGCGTTGCTTACGCTAAGAAATCAAGGGAATCGCGACTCACTCTCGCGATTCTTATCGGGAGACGGATGTAGGCGCATTCGATGAGAGAGATGCTATTTTTTTTTTTTTTTTTTTTCATCTTTCTCTCTTACTCTTTTCCCTCTTCGATCATCGTTCGATCATCCTTTAAGCGGCGCAGCCTCCGGTTATTTTGCACACAACGGATGAAGAGGGAAAGGAGGGAGCAATGCTTATAAAAGCCACCACTTATGCCAGCTAATTAAACACTCAATCGGCGATTGTTGCTCGTTCAAGTGTGGATTATTATATATTTATTTATTTATTTTTTATTTTCGAAAACGGATTAGGAAACAAAAATTTCGGATAAATAAAGCTGTCCGTCAATACGCGAAAATGCGTTTGTCCGACGGGGCCGTTGTGGCCCTGATCGTCGTTCTTGCGTCTGCCTCTTGTGTTCGAGCTTATCCTACAGGTGATTGTTCTACTTTTCTTTACGTTTTGTGTTCTGAGTGATAACGATTTATCGGAACGATCGGAACGTTTGTGATTTTTAGTGCTGTAAAATATGCTGAAAGATCGGATATATAGATGTCCAATCGGATTAACGTATTCATAAAAATAGACGAATTTTTCATAAATGTTTAAGAATATATGTATGTGCGATCGTTTTTGACATCTTGAGAACTATCATTTAGATTTCATTAAAATTTATTTAATCTCTGTTGAACATTACGAAGAACATGTGATAAATAATTATGTGACTTATGTAATATTAATACAAAATAATATCAATAAATTTAAAGAAAATCCAATGAAAATAGAAAAGATTATAATTAAAGATTATAATTATTGTTATAAAAAATTTTTAATAATTATCGCGTGTGAAATTTTTGTAATAAAATCCCGAACATAATTAACAGTTTCATTGCAATTAAAATTAATTAAAATGCTGCGTATTGAGTACGTGTCGATATTTTTGAAAATGCGTAATAAAACTTGATAACGAAAAAAAAAAAAAAAAAAAAAAAAAATCAAAACACAATTAATTCATAATTAATTCATTTTTTTGTAAAATTTAAATGAAATACGGAAAAAGTAAACGTTCAAATCTCATCATTTAAGAGGATAACTATTTTAATGTGGTTACTTTATACTATAATATAATGAAGAAAAGTTTTATGTTATTGATAATAAGGAGTTATTCTTAAATAAAATTATTCATGTTTAAAAATTAATTCATTAAAAATAATTATTATTATCTCAAAGAATTGAAAATTGATAAGAGTTTTACAGTTATAACATTTTGCATAATAATTATTTTTAATTATTTGTTTGTTTATAAAAGGCTTATAGAAGTTGTTAATAGAGAATTATTTTGATCATTTTCACGGTCATAAACTTATATAATACATCAATATTTATTCTGTGTAAATATGATAACGTTAAATAATGTATTTTTTAACATTTAAATAGAAATAAATTTTTTACTTTTCAATTTTAATCGAATATAATTAATTTACAGATTTATTTCAATCGTTTTTGACCATACTTATTTCAAAATCGATAAATTATCTGAAAAATTGCCATTGCTTGCGTATAATTAAATTTTTTTTATTCAGAATAATAAATATGAATTATCTATTAACAGTTTTATAAATAGCTATATATTTTTACATATCATTAATATAATTTTATAATAAAATTTTTATATTGTTTCAGTGGAATCAAAAAAACGACCTGCAGATGCTATTGGTAAAGAATTATTTTTTATTCATTTTACAAACAAATTGTTAAAGATTGATTTTATCTTGAGCTAAAATAAATTTTCAGTTCTCATCAGTAAACTGCCAAATATATTTCTATTAAATATTAAACATGTAATTCATATTGATTTGTTTAATTATAAAATTAAGACGATCTCAACCTTACGTATTTATTTCCTGATTAGTCTGTAAAGGATTATAGACTAATAAGCTTCGTAAATTATGTGATAAATATATATAGTAACAAATAGTTATATGTATGTTTATGAAAATCAAAATTTTCTTTTTCTCAAAATATTTTGCTTTTTATTTACGTAATAGAGTATTATTAGTTGGTAACTTATAGTATATTTTTGCATCATTATTTTGTATCATTCATTATTTAAAATAATTCAACAAGACAAAAAAAAAAAAAAAAAAATTATTTTAACACAAAATAAAATTAAAATACATATAAAATTTGAAGATAATATATATTATAATTTTTTTAAAAACAGATATTTTCAACAATTTAAGATAAAATATTTATGTATATATTACATTGATTTAATATTAATAAAAAGTGTAAAAAATATTAATTTTGTGCAACTGAAAAAATATGTGTGCATTTATTATTCCTAAATTAAAATACAAAAAATTTTATAATTTTTATTTTTATTATTGTATTGTAGCTAATGCTATTGCTGGAGCTGGTGGAATAGCTGCAGCCACTGCAACTAACACTGACGGAGTCGCCAATGCAAATGCAATTTCTCTTGGAAATGGTGGATCATCAGATTCAGTGAAAAATATACTTTTTACAGATCTTGCACGGTTACTTAATTTAAATTTAAATAACCCTGTAAGCACTAAAAAAGATGATTCATTAGAACATATTCCAGACGATTTATTACCTGATAAAAAAAGAGACATAAGTACTTTGCTGTCTGATAAAGAAAAATCTTTACCAGAATTACAAGATTCTTCTACGGATGAAAATCATGAAAATCCTGAAATTGATGATGCATCGAAATCAGCAGATAAAAAAGAAAGCAATAAAAAAAAAAATGTAAGTGGGAAAGCTAGACCAAAAATTCGACAAAATAATGAAATAAAACCTGACGAAGAGAAACCAAATGAACATAAATTATCGACTAGATCACCTAGTAATGAAGCAAAAGAAGACAATGATAGCTCTAAATCAGATGAAAATACTTCTGGTGACAAACCTCAGTCGTCTACGAAGGCACCCAATAAAAATAAACCAAAAAATAAACCACCTAAAGCCGAACCAACAACGGAAGTGCCAGACGATGATGATAAACCAGAAGAAGACGATGAGAAAGAAGATCCTAAATCAACTGATGATAAACCTAACGATTCACCAAAAGACGACAAAAAACCACCAAAAAATAAACCATCTAAAGCCAAACCAACAACGGAAGCGCCAGATGATGATGAAGATAAACCAGAAGAAGACGATGAAAAAGAAAATCCTGAATCAGCGGATGATAAATCTAAAGATTCACCAAAAAACGACAAAAAGCCTCCAAAAAATAAACCATCCGATGACAAACCAACAACGGAAGCTCCAGATGATGACAAAGATAAAGCAAAAGACGATAAGCCTGATGAAAACGAAGATCCAGAAACTCCTAATGATGAACCGCAAGATACACCAAAAGAGGATAAAAAACCACCAAAAAATAAATCATCTAAAAAAAAACCCACAACAGAAGCTCCAGAAGATAAAGATGAACTAGAAGAGGACAAACCTAAAGATGATCCCGAATCCCTAGATGATCAAGAGCCTAAAGAGCCACCTAAAGATAACAAAAAGCCGAAATCACCGAAAGCACCAAAAGCGCTCAAAAATAAACCAAAAAAGAATGAACCTACAACCGAGGCACCAGAAGATGAAGATGAACCAGAAAAGAATCAAACTAAAGATGATGCCGAATCTCCGGATGATGAAGAGCCAAAAGATCCCCCTAAAAATACTAAAAAATCAAAGTCCCCGAGATCTCCTAAAAATAAACCCAAGAAAAGCAAACCCACAACCGAGGCACCAGAAGATGAAGATGAACCTGATGAGGAGAATTCGGAAGACGATCCTGAATCACCAGATGATGAAGAGCCTGAAGAACCACCTAAGGATAACAAAAAGCCGAAATCACCGAAAGCACCAAAAGCACCCAAGAATAAACCTAAAAAAAATAAACCCACAACCGAGGCACCAGAGGATGAAGATGAACCAGAGGACGAAAATCCAGAAGACGATCCTGAATCACCAGATGATGAAGAGCCTGAAGAACCACCTAAGGATAACAAAAAGCCGAAATCGCCGAAAGCACCAAAAGCACCGAAGAATAAACTGAAGAAGAATAAACCCACAACCGAGGCACCAGAAGATGAAGATGAACCTGATGAGGAGAATCCGGAAGACGATCCTGAATCACCAGATGATGAAGAGCCTGAAGAACCACCTAAGGATAACAAAAAGCCGAAATCGCCGAAAGCACCAAAAGCACCGAAGAATAAACCGAAAAAGAATAAACCCACAACCGAGGCACCAGAGGATAAAGATGAACCAGAGGACAAAAATCCGGAAGACGATCCTGAATCACCAGATGATGAAGAGCCTGAAGAACCACCTAAGGATAACAAAAAGCCGAAATCGCCGAAAGCACCAAAAGCACCGAAGAATAAACCGAAAAAGAATAAACCCACAACCGAGGCACCGGAAGATGAAGATGAACCTGATGAGGAGAATCCGGAAGACGATCCTGAATCACCAGATGATGAAGAGCCTGAAGAACCACCTAAGGATAACAAAAAGCCGAAATCGCCGAAAGCACCAAAAGCACCGAAGAATAAACCGAAGAAGAATAAACCCACAACCGAGGCACCAGAGGATGAAGATGAACCTGATGAGGAGAATCCGGAAGACGATCCTGAATCACCAGATGATGAAAAGCCTGAAGAACCACCTAAGGATAACAAAAAGCCGAAATCGCCGAAAGCACCAAAAGCACCGAAGAATAAACCGAAGAAGAATAAACCCACAACCGAGGCACCAGAGGATGAAGATGAACCAGAGGACGAAAATCCGGAAGACGATCCTGAATCACCAGATGATGAAGAGCCTGAAGAACCACCTAAGGATAACAAAAAGCCGAAATCGCCGAAAGCACCAAAAGCACCGAAGAATAAACCGAAGAAGAATAAACCCACAACCGAGGCACCGGAAGATGAAGATGAACCTGATGAGGAGAATCCGGAAGACGATCCTGAATCACCAGATGATGAAGAGCCTGAAGAACCACCTAAGAATAACAAAAAGCCGAAATCACCGAAAGCACCAAAAGCACCGAACAATAAACCGAAAAAGAATAAACCCACAACCGAGGCACCGGAAGATGAAGATGAACCTGATGAGGAGAATCCGGAAGACGATCCTGAATCACCAGATGATGAAGAGCCTGAAGAACCACCTAAGAATAACAAAAAGCCGAAATCGCCGAAAGCACCAAAAGCACCGAAGAATAAACCGAAAAAGAATAAACCCACAACCGAGGCACCGGAAGATGAAGATGAACCTGATGAGGAGAATCCGGAAGACGATCCTGAATCACCAGATGATGAAGAGCCTGAAGAACCACCTAAGGATAACAAAAAGCCGAAATCGCCGAAAGCACCAAAAGCACCGAAGAATAAACCGAAGAAGAATAAACCCACAACCGAGGCACCGGAAGATGAAGATGAACCTGATGAGGAGAATCCGGAAGACGACCCTGAATCACCAGATGATGAAGAGCCTGAAGAACCACCTAAGAATAACAAAAAGCCGAAATCACCGAAAGCACCAAAAGCACCCAAGAATAAACCGAAAAAAAATAAACCAACAACGGAAGCACCAGATGATGATGAGCCTGAGGAGGAGAATCCGGAAGACGATCCTGAATCACCAGATGATGAAGAGCCTGAAGAACCACCTAAGAATAACAAAAAGCCGAAATCACCGAAAACACCAAAAGCACCGAAGAATAAACCGAAGAAGAATAAACCCACAACCGAGGCACCGGAAGATGAAGATGAACCTGATGAGGAGAATCCGGAAGACGATCCTGAATCACCAGATGATGAAGAGCCTGAAGAGCCCCCTAAAAATAATAAAAAGCCCAAAGCACCGAAAGCCCCCAAGAATAAACCGAAGAAAAATAAACCAACAACGGAAGCACCAGATGATGATGAGCCTGAGGAGGATAATGCCGACGAAAATCCCGAATCTCCAGAAGATGAAGAGCTTGAAGAGCCACCTAAAAATAATAAAAAGCCTAAATCAGCGAAAGCTCCAAAGAATAAACCGAAGAAAAATAAACCGACAACCGAGTCACCAGACGACGAAGATGAACCTGAGGAGGACACGCCTGAAGATGATGTTGAATCTCTGGACGACGAAGAACCTGAAGATCCGCCAAAAGTTAATAAAAATCCGAAATCACCTAAACCATCAAAAAGTCGCCCACAACATAAACCAAAGAAAACTAGACCGACAACTGAAGCACCACCAGAGTACGAAGATGATCCAGAAGAAGATTCTAATTCTCCTGATGATGAAGAACCAAAAGAACCGCCTAAGAATCATAAGAAGCCAAAACCGCCTAAGGCACCTAAGAATCGACCTCAAAATAAACCAAAACATAAAAAACCAACTACAGAAGCACCGCAAGAAGACGATTTAGAGCCTGAAGACGATATCGCGGATTCGTCAGAGGATTCTCCCCCTCCGCAAATTCAACGACCGTTGAAAAAACCTTCGAAACCTGAAAGGCAGCCTCCGAGACGTAAACCGTCAAATAAAGATAAAAAACCAACTACAGAATCTCCTGAAGAAGATTCTGAAGAAAATCCAAACAGTAATGACGATTCAGAAAGTCCAGTTAAAACACCAAGGCCCCCAAATAAACATCCTAGGAAAAGACCTCCTAAAAATTCTTCACAAGGTAAAAAAAAGCCTACCACTCCTGAACCTCCTGAGGATGATGAAAATAATCCTTCCGTGGATGAATCACCTGAAAATGATTCTGATAAAAATGAACCCACATCTCCTGTACCTCCTAAACGACCAAAACAGAAACCTACTAAAAGACCTCAAACTCCAGTTAGTTTTGATAATCGAAATTCTCCTGATAATAATAACCCAGATAATACTAATCCTAAAGATAAAAATGCAGAAGAGCCACCTAATGAAAATCCTCCAGGAGAGCCAAATAATCAAGATCCTTGGGTATTTTCACCTAAAATAGATCCTTCACCGTTTCCTTTTAATCCACCAGGTTTTCCAACTATACCCTTTAATCCTTTTTTTCCAAATTTGAATCCTCAATTTAAACCAGAAGATTTTCCGAAAGTTTTTGATACAAATCCTGAAGATAATCCTCAAAAATTCCCAGATTCAAATCTCATTCTTCCAAGATGGTATTCAAATCCATTTTTGGCCGATTTCCTAGGACCGTTATTAAATGGTATGCCATCAATATCTGATGACGTGGAAATGTTTAAGTCCGACGATGCTTTTTCGGGAAATCCATTTTTTACCAAAAGAACTTCAGAACAAGAAGAACCTTGCGGCTGTGAGGAGGAACAACAACAACAACCGACTGTTCTGAGGATACGAACTACATGGCCGATGATTACCAAAAGAATTGTTACTGGATATTAATATAATAATGATGTAATAAGAAAATCGTATTAAAGATTATTGTATACATGTTGCTTTAAGTTACCTATCCCTTTTTACATTTTAAGTTATAATTTTTATATATGCAATGTATTTATATTGTTTTATTTATTAAATAAAGTAATTAAAATGAAAATATTTATGTACAATTAATACAATTATGCATTTAAAATTATTAAAAAATGTTTTAATAAATACACGAAAAATTATAATTTTGTATTTTTTTCATTTGAAAATAGTAATTAAATATGAATAGTAAAAATTAATGCAATAAAATTTGATACACTCAAAATTACGTCTCATCTTGATGCAATTACATCAAATACTGATTTTTTCTATTAATGATAGAAAATAAGTCATCAATTAATATCAAATAAGTACATTCTTCGAAACGATTGAATGACCGATTAATTTTCAAATGATAAATAAGAAAAAATATCAATCTACCGGGTGTCTGCAAACAACCATACCTTATTAGAAGCAATTTTTCACTACATAATAAATCTTAAATATAATGTACATAAAACACTACGAAAATTATTGCTTATGTAACAGTTAATAGAATTTAAAATCATGTGGTTATTATAGAGTATCAATCACTGCGAATTTTCATTTTTTTTTTTTGTTTTTTTTTTTTTTTTTTTAAAGTAAAAAGAAAAAAACAAATAAAAGGATCTTTTAAACATAACTTTTCTTCAATTCACGACAACTTGTCAGACGAATAAAAGATCAACCGTGTGAGTCTGCCTAAAAATTAATTAAAAAGAAAAAAAAATGAAGATCTTCTTGTTATTTTTTGCGGTTTTTGTAGTTTTGCTGGACGTGTGTCATGGCCAAGGTAAGTCGTTGAATTGAGTTTATGAACCTTCAAACCAGTTACATCATCCTTTTTTCATTGATTATTAATTTTATAAAAAAGTAAATAAAAATTTATTATTATAGCTTTTAAACAATGTAAAATCATTTACAGTAAATTGCATATAATGAAAGTGAATATTATTTTCTCTGCATTTTAATTATCCTTTGATATTCTATAATAGATAGAATCCGATGATATCATTTGATGGATCGTTTTAACATTATCATCTTTATAGAATTCGCTTACGGCATGACACCTTATCCACGTCCTGTGGCACCGCCATCGCCACCACCACTACCGATGCGTCCTCTTGAAAATCCAATCGAAAGGATGTTTCGCCAGGAAGCGATGAATTTAGAACGAGAAAGAAACAAATTAATTACGGATGAAAGGAAAATCGAACAGGAGAGAAATAGATTGGACGCTGATGTTAAGAAATTTGAAGAAGAAAGAGAACGAGACCTTCGCAATCGTCCTCGAATTGAGATCCTGTTTTAACTTAATCAATTATGACGGATAATAACACGTTTTAGCATTGAAGAATTTATTAACAAATGTAGTGATGTGTACGTAATAATAAAAATAAATTTGCATGGTGCATAAATCATTGTATGGATCTCCTATAATCCCCTCATCTGTATAATATTTTAATTGTTACTGCATTCTGAAATAACTGTTCTTATCGCGATAAGAAGAAAATTAAATCTTAATATTAAAATTAATATTAAATTAACATAACAATTTAACATAAGTGGATTAAGTACCTAATAATTTTTGCATTTAATTATAAGGTAAGTACCGATTCACGTCTAAGAACCGAGCAAATTTGTCCACATAAATTTTCCTATGAGACGTCGATCATAGCGTTAATTATTAAGCGGCGTACCGAGAAAACTTGAATTTAAGTCGAATAAAATACCGCAAAGTGCAGTCAAGATGAAATAGCAGTCAATCATTTTGTCATCACCAAATGCATATAAAAGAGCGAACTTCGAGAACCAAGTCAGTCAATCTTTCGCCGTAAAGGTTTTCATTTCGTTAAGAGAACGCAGAAGGAAGAAATATATTTACGAAAATGAAATTCTATCTTGCGCTTTTGCTCGTTACTCTGGTCGCTTTGGTTGGAGTTTGTCAAGCCCAGTATGGTAAGTTACTTTGAGTACTCTTGTAATTCTTTTGCTGTTTTGTAAACGTTGAAAGAAAGCTTATAAACATTGCTTTTGGTTAAAATGAAAATTTTTACAATTGAAGTAAAAATAATTATTGATTATTTTATGCATAGTCTGATTTATTGCAGTAAATTTGGTGAAATTTTTAAACTAAATTTTTATAAAACTGTATTAAAAATAAAAAAGTTTTTTAACAATAAATAATCTATAGTATAGTTTTCAAAATTTATAATATAACTTACAAGTAAAATACTGTATTATTTATGTAATTAAAATATTATTTATAATAAATTAACAAAACTTTTTAATTTTAAATGAAATTTTAGTATTTATTAACATTGTTGATAAGAACTTATTAACAAATCTGACTTATTATTTCATGAATATTAAAAATTTTTAAAACTTTTTACTTAATTTAATGTCATAACCAACTTTATCAATATTATTCTCCAAAACTATGCTTTTATAATAATTATTTTGTTGGAAGTTGGAAAAAAATATTTTAAATTGTTTCCAATGACATTATTTTCAAATATTTATTTCGAAACATAGTGCAACAAATACGATTTGAATTATACCGACAGCTTGAAAATCAAGCTTGAAGAGCAGTTTTTATATTATATGTTATAATAGAGTAATGTATATATATTTATATATATATATTTAAAATATAGGAGGATATGGAGGATACGGAGGATACGGCGGAGGATATGGTAGACGCGGAGGTTACGGAGGTTACGGAGGATACGGAGGACCGAGATACGGTGGAAACGGTGGATACGGCGGATATGGTGGCGGACGAGGTGGATATGGTGGATACGGCGGCTATGGTGAGTTTTTCGTGAAATTTAAAGAAAAAAAAATTAAAAGTTTATTGGCTTTTATTATATTTATAAAGTCTGAGTCAAATTTTTCTCCAAAAAATTCTCCAAGAATCCATGATTGTTATTTATATGACATGATATAGAAACATTATAATTCGTTCTAATGAAGTATGATAATAATATAGAATTTTAATAAAAAATAATATAACTAGATTTTTAAAAAGCTATTAAAATTAATACTATGTAAATTTTTTTTTTTTTTTTTTTTCAGGCTGGGGAAAGTAAACAATTCTCCGATGACTTCTGCATCGTTTGCTCTCATAATTATAAGAATAATTCGATTATTATAAAAGTTAATTTTTTTTAACTATTAATAAAAGTTTGTAGCATTATTCGATCGTTTTTTCATTATCTTATACAATTTTTCCTATAAAATAATGCTGACTATTTATATCAATTTTATAATGTACGTAAAATCATAAAATAGTTTTTAAAAATGTTTTCTAACGCAATAGACAACTGGCAAATATATTTCATTTTTCGATAACTTGTCAAAGCAAAAGGTCAGTAGCGTGAATAAAGAATAGCCGATTAAAAAAAGAAATAATACCAGTAATTATTGCCTCGGTTAATTTTGCGATTATAATCGTGCGTTATAGGCAAGGTTAAATGATTCACTTTTTGATGAAGGCGATGGGGATAAAAAGAAAGTCGCTTAAAAATATTGCAATGAATTGGAATAGTATCAAATAAATTTTAATGGGATTAGTTTTAGTAACGATAAGCTTCATTACTTTTATTGTTAATTGAAAATAACGGTACAGTAAACGCTTATTTCTAAAAAATCATCATAAACTGTACGGCTTGAATTTCATCATAAATATTTCTTTCATCATTTTATCATCCTACATTGTATTCTTTAATGAAAATTCAATTTAGTTAAGGCACGTTGTAAAATTAAATCTCTCGATGTTTTTATTTCGAATTCTCGGTAAATTTGCTTACGGATATTTCTTTGGATCAATCATAAGTTTAATTATCAATCATAATAAAGGAAAAAAAAAGCTCTTTTAATTAAGGATAATAAAGAAAATTTTGTAACGACGATGGAGTATTGATTGATGTGTCTCCAAGAGATTCTATAAAAGAAGCAACAATATGATGCGAGTTTGATCTTTCGTTACAATCGGCTACAGTACTGAAAAGAATATATTGTTAATATGAAAATCTACATTTTGCTTCTATTTGCTTTGGGCAACTCTTCTTAGTTTCAGCTATGCTCAATATGGTAAGTACCTCAATTAGAAATTTGAATAAAAATTTAAAATACTCTATTAGTAAAAAGAGTGATTTCTACTCAAATTAAAAAAAAAATTAAAAAAAAATAAAGTTCAACACAATCGATAGCTTATTTAACTCCTTGGAATATTTTTATTAGTAGATTTTATTTCGAATATCATTTTAGATTAATACATCGATAGAAGGATTAGCTTGAGTCAAGAAAAAAAATTTTAGCCATTTTAAAGAAAATTATTTTTTTGATTCAAGAATTTCTGCTTTTGGTTTTACATTAATGTATACCCATAAAAATATTAAAAACTAAAAGCAGAAATTCTTGAATCAAGTGAATATTTTTCTTGAATCAAGTTAATTCTTTTATTGGTGTATGCTTTGCTATTTATTAAGTTTTTAAAAATTAAAGTCATTCATGTTTAAATTATGTTTATATTATCCTTTTCTTGACTCTATATCAATTTGGAACACTTAATAAATAAGGATTTATAAAAAATATTTGACAATAGCTAATATTGTGTTACATTATAGTACAATCGATAATGAATTCATTAGATTATTATACGAAATGATTAACTTGTCATCGTCATTCCATTTATTCTTATTACTAACTTTTCATAAATAAAAAAATTTTGAAAATCAGTTTACTAACTTTCATTTGTCTACAAATGGGTTATTTAGATCTCATCTTATGTTTGTATTATTGAGTAAAAGAATCCGAAAAATTTTATGATTTTTATTTTATCACCGAAAACACATCATTCAATCGAAAGATTACTGATTACCAATAATAGTAATTTTCAGGTATTCCGCCGATCGGTGTAACCATTGGCGGTTAAGATGATTACGGTAGAGGAATGGGTTACGGTAGACGAGGTTTCGGTTCTCGTGAAAGATATGGCAATTCTGATTTTCGTTACGATGACGGTCGTCATCGGTATTACGGAGGTAAATTATTAGTGATAAGGTATCGCTCAAATGGAGAGAAATAAAAGTATTGCATAATAAAGCCGGGAGAGTTTTGATAAGAAAAGTTTTTGTTTATTCTTTTTTTTCCTTTTTTTTTTTTTTTTTTTTTTATCCAACATTTTTAATAATTCTTTATATCTTTGCTTTTGTATATTTCAGTTATTTGGTTGTCAACACACGTGTAACATTTTTTCGACAAATAATAATCTGAAAGTATAAATATTTTTGAATACATATTTGATATAATACATTTCGTCTCAATAAAATTAAAAAAAGAAACAAAAACAAAACAAAAAAAGATAAAATCATAAAAGGATGAGTTCTTATGATAAATATTTATACGTAAAATATTCAAAGATAAATGAAGTTTTTATTAATTTAGTTTTTAAATTTATAATTTTCTATGCAAAAAAATAAATAAATAAATAAATAAATAAATTGTAATCTGAATAATAAATAGATAACGTAAAAAGAATTAGGAAACAACAATTTTATTTATACTTTCAGGTCCTAGATTCTATGGAAAGTAAATCATTTCACTGCCACATCTATATCTCAAATTTGTACTGATTTGAAATGTCATAGCATGTGAACATCTCGTTTCATTCGCAAGTCATAATAAAAACGAACAAAATTATTTAGTCGTATAATTATTTTACCTTTAACTCTTGCGTTTAACTTATATAATAAATTATGAGTCGATTTTTCGTGAGTATGTATATTTTTAAGAAGGAAGTTCCTAACATTTTTTTAGTTTAATAAAGGAAAATTCAAAGGGAAATATCGAATTTATTCTCATAATTCATCATTTATTTTTATGACTTGAAATAAAAAATGATTTTAAAAAATGCAATAACGCATTTGAATAATTAAAAAATTAATAAAAGTTCTTATTAAAAAATTATTGTAAAATGCATTATTTAAATATTTATGTTACAAGTAAAGATTAAGCATTGCGTAAACATATTTATTATCCTTAAACAAATAATTTTTTCATTCATATTCTTTTTCATTCAAAAACGTTTCTTTGCAACATGATGTCTTTAAAATCTTACAACGTAAAATAATAATAATTATATTTTGTAAAATAAACCGTTTTTCTTTTCTCAGTTCCCCGTCGATGATTCAATAAATATCTCAGAAGTACGCTACGTTACATAATCGAAAAAAAAAAAAAATAATAATAATAATTGCACTTGAACGATAAAATAAAGTACAAAAAAAGTAACGACGACCCAATTTTTCGAAGCGATTGCGTGAATTCACCAACTCACTAGTTAAAAAAAAAAAAAAATCAACGCAAAATAATAAGTTTCGATTATTCATCCCATTCGAAATCTAACGCGGATGCATTACCGATCGAGTACAATAATACTTCTCACGGGTCAAGGTAAATCTCGTTTCGAAAAATCATCGTTCTCGTTATACGTTTCGTGAAACTTGATCTCGTAAGATCTCGGAAAAACTATAACTCGCTCGTTTGCTCGCGCACATAGCCGCGAGGTAGGAAATCCCGATGACCGTTCGCGGGAGCAAACCGCACTAGTAAAATAATAAGTAGAAGAAGAGACAGTTGCGTCAGTTCTGATAGCCTCGGTGTATAACGCGCGACCTTGCCAACGACAAAATTCTCCGTTTGTTAATTTTCGAGGAGAGGAAGGCACTTTTTCTCTCTCTGTCTCGCCCGCGCGTACGAGTAAGAAAAGAAAGGCTAAATACGAGGTATAAAGACCGAGGGAGCAAAGATCATCGGCCAGTCGCACGTCAAACTTGTCTACTGAGTTTTTTTCTCTCTTTCTCTCTCTCTCTCTCTCTCTCTTTCGTCAACGACGATTAGTAAGGAACACGAGGAGTGAAGATAGATCGAGCGTTGCTACATTTTTATTGTTCGATAGTTTCCTAGACTAGTTGGAGATGGAATTCAAGCTGATTTTTTGCTGCCTCCTCGGCATAACTTCCGGTAAATTTTGAACCTTTGTTTTTTATTTGTATTCTGTTTGTAAAAAGTATTTCGATGTAAAGAAAACTCGTAGTCAAGATATAAAATTTTGAATGATGACTATTAAATTTTTAAAGCCGGCTTAAATGGTTTAAAAAAAAAAATTGATTTGTCTGTTTTTTTGTTTCATTGCTTTAGTTTTTGTAGCTTTAAGTACTACTTTCGGTTAAAAGTAGTTAATAAAGTTCTCGATTTTAAAATTTATATTAGACTCAATCAATGGTTTATGTATCTTTAAAATGCTTACTTAGTATATTATATACTTAATAATTAACATTTTTATATTTTTAATTCAAAAATTAAAGATCGTATTTTAAAAATCCATAATTTCAATTACATTTAAATAAAAGATTTCATAGAGAATTTTATATCATTACTTGGCAAATTCAATTTATTTATATAATAGTCATAAAATATATTATTAATTTTATTACTAATTATTTATAATCAATCATAAAATTTACAGAAATTTATTTCTTTATTATAACACATATTTTTATACATTCAAATTCAAATGCAAGATTTACAAGTTTTACTTTCTTAAATTAGTAAATTTATATCCAAAGTTGTTTGTAAACAAGAGTATCCCTTTCAAATCGAAGATGAAATAAACGAACATGACGAAGTAATCAAACACTATAAAATTAAAAGATCGTTACTTTTGTTTACATTTATACATTAATTTGCATAGCTGATAAAAATTTCCTCAAACGATGTATCATCGCGCGTTTCAAAATTTTCAAAACAATCTAAATTATAAATGCTAATTAAAAACTTTTGCCGCAACATAAGTATACGGCGAAGGTTTCTACTTCCCCGACGAAGTTCACGCGAAGGCTCAAAGCAACAGCGGCGCTTGGACCGACGGCCAGGGTAACTCGCACGCAAACGCCAACAGCAACGCCGCAGCCTCGAATGCTCCACGTTATCCTCACTTCTACAAACCCTCTGGGCATGAACGTCCACATGAGTTCGCCGAATATAATCATCAATTTGGGTAAGTTGAATAGTTTTTTTTTCTTTATTTTTAGGAAATAATGAAAGTGGAATGTTTTTGTTGTTGAATTTAGGTTAAAAGATTAAAAAATTCGCGATTAATAAAGGTTTCGGTTGAAAAAAAAAAAGAAAATAATTTATGACTATAGTATATATAAATATACACAGATAAGACAATATTAAAAATTTTAATATATCACAACGGCGATGAGTAAATTGACAATAACGCTTAATATTTTTTTGATGTGATAAAACATGTATAAATTGACAAAAAATAATGTATCATTGACCTCTTGTTATCCAACAAAATTTTTACTCAAATCAATTTAATAAAAACAATTTGTTTTTATCGCACATTAATGTAGGTTAAGCGATTATTGCCTTAAGATTATAAATTTATTAAAAATAAAAGCGCTTCATGGACGAAGCATTTTTCCGACGTTTATTGTTTATTAATATTTTTTTTTAACGAAAAATGTTCGTATACTTCTTTACGTGCCACGAAAGAAGATAATTAAAACAGAAAAATGAGTTTTAAAATAAATAAATGATTAATTTATTATTTACTATATGATTCTTTATAAACTTAACAAATTAAGGAAGGGTAAATATCGTAATTAATTTTTAAATAATAAGAAAATAAATGTAAATAATTAAGAATTTTTTTTATTGAAAGAAAATTAATAAAACACTGACATTAAATGCTGAACACCTAATATATACGATGATAGAAAAAAAAAAAAAAAAAAACGTTGAAAGAGACAACGTCTTACAAAACTCGACACCCATCTACTTAAATTTTAATAATTTGAAAATATGAATTTACAGTCAAAGAAAATTATATTCAAAAGCCAAAAATTTTTCATATATTTTAACAGATACAATCCAGAGTACAACAGGCCATTACCTCCATACAAGCCAAACCCATACCCCGTTCAAAACATCGGCCAATCGCAATCGAGCGCAAACGCCCAAGCTAACTCCCACGGCTTCGGCGGCAACTCCAACGCTCAAGCAAACTCTAAAGGCTTCGGTGGCAATTCTCAATCCAACGCGTTGGCTAACTCTCAAGGTTTCGGCGGCAACAGCCAATCGAACGCCCAATCGAATGCGCAAAATTTAGGAGGCAACTCTTTGTCCAACGCCATCGCCGGGAGCCAATCCCTCGGACCGTGCGGCGAAGCGAGCGCGGCCTCTGCCGCGGCAGCCGCCGGCACGAGTTTCGTCAACGGCATACCCATCGCTAGCGCCGCAGCTGCGTCTTCCGCGTCCTCGACCGGTTCTCACGGTATGTTACGATTGAAGTTAAGCTAGCGTTGAAGTTTTAACGTTCCATTGTTAGATGCGGACTAAACTTTACGTTTCACAGGCGCTGGTTCATCCTCGTCCGCGAATGCCGGAGGTAACCGAGCCCCGCACTATTACAGCGGGTTTAATAGACCTTACGACAATTTCGGAAATCAGAAGCAGCCTTGGTTCTATCGTAGCGCCGGCAGCGACGACGACGATGTCAAAGACACGGTGTCGAGTTCTACCGACACGAAAATTGTTTTCGATGATTGAGTTTGAAGAGATGATGAAAGTTGGTGAATGACTTGGATATGTATGTGTTTATTCATCAATCCTGTTTGTGCATATTTTTGTATCAGTATTAAGTTATTTTAGCGTGTTAGTTCTTTTTTTTTACAAATAAAACAAACCTTTTTTCAAATATGTTATTTGTTAATCATTTTACCCTAATCCCTTAATTGAAATAACTAAATAAAGTTTATGAAAAAAATTTTAATCTTTGTTAAAATCAAAATCATTTTTAAAATAATCGGTCGTTTCTTTTAATCTACCGAGAATCACAATGCATAAATTTTTTGGAACTCTCAAAAAAAAAAAAAAAATTATTCAGGTCGAAATCGAGTTCGTTGAATAAGCTGAATGAACTTTTGCGCAATAAGCCATTTAGTATCACTGGTTTTTCTTCAATCTTTAATGTCGCAATTCATAAATAATAAACTTATGAGTCATTCATTGTACAGTAAAAGTATGTTTGCCATCAAATTTTATGAATGGATGCATATTTATTTGCTCACTACTATACAATAAATTAGTTTATGTATTGTATAATTCATGAAAAAATTTTCTTTTCAAGGACTATATCCTTGAAATGATATTTTTTAATGAAGCATTAGCTATTTTTTATTGTTGGTTGCACAATACTATAAAACATCCATAATTTTTTTAAACTTCTGGCAAGTTGTATCGAAAGAAAAATATATATACTGAAAATAGTATATATTGAATTCTCGGAAGCAAAAGTCAATGAACACTTCTCTTTCTTGTCTACATTTGTATTATTTATACATATATGAAAACTCATTTTTTTTTTTTCAGTGTTGTGTACAAAATTATCGCGTCATTGAACAAATCCTGACTGATGCTTGTGGTTTCCACGAATTAATTTCTAAAAGGATTGAATTTTAAGCATCTTTTTCTTCTGTATATTTATTCAATAATTGGTATTCTTAACGAAATGGTTTTTTTTTTTTTTTTTTTTTTTTTTTTTAAACAAAAGACTTGAAAAAAAAAAATTTTTATTTTTAATCAAAAATTCATATGTTCGATTAAAAATGCAGCATTTAAAAAAGTTTGTCTTAATTTTAGTGTACCTATGCAAAACAATTTGATAAACAGCGCTCTGTTTCGGGTAAAATTGATTGATTTTTATTCATTTTTCATAACATTTTTCATTATTCATTTTGTTATGTGTAATCTTATCCAAATCCAATTAACTATTATTGTATTTTACGATGTATGTTACTCATTTAGGAAAGAAAAGTATTGTTTGGCGTTTTGCAATTGATTTAAAAAAGAAAAAAATGTTCTTTCTATACTTTTCCAATAAAATTTATTCGCATTATTATTATTTCTCTTTCAATATAAACAATTTTATAAAATAAATATACAAGAAATGAAAACTTAACCTTTTCATCTTTTAGTACTGTGTAATTATTAAACCTATGATACATTTATGAATGCATAAACATAATATTACAATATAATTATTTACGATAAGATATTGCTATCGCAGAAATTAAAAATAAAGAATTTTATTAAGTCATTAGCGCTTTTTTTCGCTCATTCATAAAATACTTGGAAATTTTTATTATATTATTCGGCGCTACTAAAATATGGTATCAAGTCAAGAATCATAAAATTTTCACGTGCAAAGAGATACAAATTCATCGTCAACCTGTTTCCTCAGGTTAATTTTATTCAAGATAAAATGTGAAAAAAACGCCGAAAAAAAAAGAGACTGTGTATACACGTCAAAGCTCTTTCTTTATTATTATTTTTTTTTTTTTTCATCTTCCGCGTGTAAAATCATTCGGTCACTAAACAAATCTCATTCATTATTCATGTACGTTTCGCGCGCGAAATAAAATTTTAGTTTCGTCTCTGATTCTTTCTTTTCTCTGCGATCTTTTTCTGTCATCTTTTCTTCAACTGCTCTCGTGCTTGGTTCTCTCCTTTTTGTCGTTTTTGCGATTTTCATCGGTTTTTTTACCAGCAATCATTTTTGTTCCTATAGATCAATGAATCAATCGTCTGTACAATGAGTCCAAATTTTTTTGTTTCTTCTTTTTGCTTTTCCATCGCTTTTCCTCTTCCTTTCGCTTGTGTATTTAATCGACTCGTACACAAAACGCGAGATTTAATTTTATGAAGGAAAAAATGCCGCTTAAGCTTATTTTCAATTTTTGTAAAAAAATTAAGGCTCGATTTTAAGTTTAGTTAGTACAATTTTCTGCGCGATTAACGTAATTTGCGCGATTTTAATAGTTAATTGTTGGTTACGAACCCATTTGCATTGGATATTTGAATAACCAGCGACTATAATTTATATTTCGAGGTGTCAAATAAATTTCTGATAAAATTATTGCGCTTTTTACTCGTTTAAAAAAAAAAAAAATTTTTTTTTTTTTTTTATTGACTTATGCTTTATATTTTTAACTAAATTTAAAATGTGAACACGAAAGCTTTTTCTTTTAACAATTATTTTTACTATTTTTATCAAGTCAAACATTGAAAACAAGACAAATAAATAAGCATAATATTTTAAATTCTTTACACGAGTTACTCATCGTGTGAGTGAGATAGCTCATGTCGTGTTTTTAGTCGCTTCTTTGTTTTGCTTCGGAATATTTCAATTATCGTGTGAACGAAACTTTCAAGATGTCTTAATACCGAATACATTATAACAAATGTACTCGTATATCGCTCAGAGAGATAAGTTTTTCCAGATCTAAACAATTTCGAAATTAAAACATGTCGATTTATCGCTTATTTTTAAATATTTTTCATCCGCTTGACTTTCCTTCGGCGCTTATTTTTATTCTCCCCTCCCTTACACGAGCCGATAAAATGTTAAGATATTATATAAGCGGTTCGGTATATTTTGCTGTAAAGTTTTTAATTGCGCAATGTCAAATTTTATATCCTTGACCTATGACCAATTATTTTTTCGATTCTTCGTTCTATTTTTTACAATTTGCCACGTGCGAGTTTGTCAATTTTATTTTATTAAGTAATTCTCAGAATGATTTGAAACGTTCAATCGGATTCAAAGTTATTGAATGCAAATTTTTGTTTGTTTAGTTTTATCGTGCAAAGCAATGCTGTTATAATTTCTTGTAAGCATTAGAACGACATTATAGTAACTTATGCTAATTTTAGATCTTATTTAAAATTAATCGTTTCTTATCCCATTATAAAATTGCTTGTATATAAATTTTAAAAGTTTTTTATTTTTCTTAAAAAATAAAGCTTCTTTCTTTAAAAGTTTTTTTATTTTTCTATCGACTCGATTGGACTTCCGTGAGTATAAAATTACAATAATTATTATAAGACGATTTCTGAGAAGATAATCGTAAAACATTGCCGAGGTGTCAATATATTTTGTGGTTTTTCGAACGAACGTCTAAAATTAAACGACAAGAAAAAAATGACGCGCTGGGAAAATACAAGTCTTACACCTATAATACACTTTGTCTACGTTAAATTCATTAGCTATTCATTTGACTGGAAGATATAATGATTTTTAAATTACACGCTGCTTTAACAATTATTTTGTTATATCAATGTACATCCGATGCTGATTTATTAATAGCGTTAACGTGTCCGTGTAAGCAGTTAATAATGTTTACGAGATTTTCCGCAGATATACTTGTCGATTGTTAAATCCTCGGGTTTGATTATGTTTTCCTCGTCTTGTGAAAAATTGATGGAACTTGTTTCATACTTAATGTGTATATTGAAGTGCTTGTTTAACAAGAATTAATTCTTAAAAAATGTTATCGTTAAAAAAATAAAAAAAAATAAAAAAAAATAAAAAAAAAAAAAATACGTTCGAATACGAATTTAGCGCTTGAAAAATATTTTATCGTTAAAAGTCGAAAGTATTAGGAGTTAATTACCGTAATAGATTTAACGCAATTAATTCTTTAACGATTTGAATATTAAAATGAAGAATTTAACAGAGAAATTAAAAGGCAATTATACTTATTAAAGAATAAATGATCGTAGTCTTTGAAACGTTAAAGTGATTTTTATAACTATAGGAAATAATTAGTTGTATTCGCGTCTAATCATTAAAATAGGAAGAAAAATAAGGCATTAGCACGTGGGTAGATCAATGCCGCGAAACTATAGTAGTAATAATAAAAGCGTGAAATTGCAAAAAAAAAAAAAAAAATAGTGAGCAAATAAGAAGTAGAGAATAAAAATAAAATGATTCTCTTACATTTGCGCATACGTTAACGAAAAAAAAAAAAAAAAAAAAAAGAACAGCGGCATCTTGGATGAGGGAATTAGGTAACACAAACACGAGTATAAATGATAAGATCAAGAAATAATTTTTTTTTTTCAATGTTACTTTTATTAATATCACAATGCGATTCACTTATAAACTTAAGTACTCAATGAGTATGAAAAACATTTCGATTTGCAAGTGTCGAGAGTTTGGATTAGACGATTAAAAGTAACGAGATGTGTTTACGATCTCGTGTTCCTTTGTGTGTTTTTTTTTTTTTTTTTTTTTTTTTGTTTTTACATGTCCAATAAAAACGTTCCAATCTCTGACAGTCGCACATCGAACAATCAGCGCAAAGCTTCGATGATTCCGTGCAAAATAATAGTATACATAACATATAATTGTTGTTCTGAAAATATTTGAGCGTCACATTAAATAAAAACAATTCGACTTCTTTCACACGCATTTAGAAAGTTTTAGCTGTCGTTATAACGTTAAACGAAAATGACAAAAACATTACATATTCGTATTTATATTTTCTTCTCTTTTCATTTTATATATTTATATATATCTTCTATTTATATATGTATATATATATATATATATATATATATATATATACATATATATCTCGCAGAAACACACGCGCGAACAATAAAACGATCGATTAGCAGCTCGCGATGAAAGAGGAAAAATTATACTCGCGTCGTCTTTCGCTCTCTCACTGCGACGTTAAAAAGAAAAAAAAAAAAAAAAATGAAATAAAAATAATGCAACGAGTGTTTCGAATATATATTTTATACAACGCGGCGATATTTACGCCGGGATTTTCCCAGCCGAGACTTCGTACGTTCCTTTACCGGTCGAGTCGACTTTGGAACTGCTGCTGCTGTAAACCCCCTTGACTTTGTCGACGGTTCCTTTCTCCTTGACCTCGGTCTCGTCGTCGGCGTTTATACGCGAGAAGAGTCTGTAATCAATGCAGGTTGCCGTTTGTTTAATGGCATGGCTTTGGCTAAATTAATTCAATATCTTATTTTTGACGTTATACGATGGTTAGAAATGTTCTATTGTTATCTTTGAATAAACGTTGAGTCTAAGTTTTAGTTAAAAAATAAATTTTTTAAGGATGTAATTAAATTACGTTGACTTTGAATAGTTTAATCTCAAAAGAATCTAAAATTTTCATTAAGCTGACAGTTTATGCGTAACGGAAAGAGCATTTTTTTTTTCAAAGTCTCATTAAGTATAACAAGATACAATGGTTAATTTTAATATACGTAGAGTAATGCACATTCTACAATGTTCTATACTAATTTCAATATCTCAATGAAATAAATTTACGCCGTCTTCTGACACTTATTTATACAAGTTTTTTTGCACAATATTGTAATAAAAAAGAAAAAAAAAAATGGAGAAAAAACCGACTATATATGTTGGCTCAGTTGCGCATTAATGTTAAAATAACGATATATGATAAATAAAGTATCTTCCCGGAAACACCAAGGACGTTTTAGAGCAATGAAAAAAATAAAGAGAGAGAGAGAGAGAGAAAGAGAGAAAAAATAACGGACTATGGAGATAGAAATTAACGAAGAAGACGACCTCGCATTGATAAATAGTTCCCATGTTAGATTAAGACTTTTTAGCATAAGAATAACTACTTTTTCGTTTTTTATCATCTTCTTGATAAAAAATTAATGCTCGATAAACAATTTTGTTGTTTTCAATTATATCATGTGTATTAGTAACGTTACATAAGAAAATATTCTATGATTTTATATTTTTATCTTCTTAAGAATGATTTTTTTATTTTAGCCACATATATAATTTTAATATATTAAATATGGAGACGTTTCTTTCAAACGAAGGCTATTTGCAACACTTTTCAGTGGTCATCGACTTTACAATGTAAGTGTTAATTTATCTACTTATGCGAATGTACCTCCAGAATCATAAAAGTAAACAAGTTTATTAAAAACCTTTTTAATTTGTAATTTTTTTCATACGGAATTGTTCGTTAAAAAAAAAAGAGTGCTTAATTTTATTCAACAAAGTATCGAAACTTACCCGATACCTGGACCACCGAAACCACCAGCGTGGGCGTTTGCGTTGGCATTTGCGTTGGCATTAGCACCATTGTAACCACCACCGCCATAAGGACCGTATCCTGCTCCACCGAATCCACCTATCAAAGTGATTTCATTTTTAATTAATAGATGCCGTTTTATTTGTTTCCGGATAAAAGTTACCATCGTGCAAAACTGTATTCATATAACCTTTGTCTTGCATTGATGAATCCAATGTATTTTTATAACATGCATAAACAATAGTTAAAGATGTAAAACTTCTAATAATATTCTTAGGAAAATAAGAACATTTTTTATATTTGTTAGGAGATTCAATCAAATTAGTAGTTCAGATAAGCAAAAAGAGGAAAAATTATAAAAATGCTTTAAAAAGAAGTGATAAAGTAGAGGGTTAATAATTACCTTGCTCGAATAATTCAATGTCAATAAAACAAAGCAGAAATTGAAAATAAAGTATATGATATCATAGATTAATATGTGATGATTGTTATTGAAAGAAATATAAATGAACCGTAAGTGATTTAATTTCATAATTAAATCATATTACTTTATGTAAATAAATTATTTTAGTTTCAGATTATGTTCAAATTCTCAAAACTTCTTGATGCAACAAGTTGGTTACTAGCACCATTTTATGTTATATTTAGCACCATTTTGTAGTAGACATGTAGACTGTATTATCATTATTAAAAAATAACCAAAAATAGCCTTGTACCCATTGAATATAAACTAATGAAATGTTTATTACTATCAGTATGCTGTCACCAATAGCTAATATAATTTGACTAGTTCAGAGTCAGGAAGAAGAAATCACTTCATTAAAAGCATGCATAAAATTTTAAACTACGCGTACCTGGAAAGCCGCCTCCTGCACTTCCAGCACCGGCATTAGCTCCAGCTGTAGCTACTGCGTTAGCGCTGGCAGTGGCACCAGCATTAGCACCGGCACCGGCGTTGCCACCTCCGTAACCGCCTCCAAAACCTCCTGGGCCACCATATCCACCTTGGTGACCACCTCCGTATCCCCCTTGGCCAAAGTTTCCACCGATTCCACCGTGACCACCTCCAACGCCGGGACCGTATCCACCAACGGGTGCGATACCACCAGCGCCACCGTGACCACCTCCGAATCCACCGGAACCAGCGGTGCTTCCGGCAGCGGCATTAGCTGCAGCGTTTGCATTGGCGCTGGCTAAACCACTGCCACCTCCGATAGCTGGGCCACCTCCAATAGCTGGGCCACCACCTACGGGGTATCCACCACCAACAGCGTGACCACCTCCAACTCCGTGGCCACCAACAACACCACCTTGGCCGCCACCGTAGCCACCCTGGCCGTTAACGAAACCTCCTTGGCCACCGCCAAAACCTCCTTCGGTAAAACCACCGGATCCACCGTGGCCGGAGCCAAATCCACTACCACCGGATCCACCCTGGCTGGAGCCAAATCCACTACCACCGGATCCACCCTGGTTGGAGCCAAATCCACTACCACCGGATCCACCCTGGCTGGAGCCAAATCCACTACCACCGGATCCACCCTGGCCGGAGCCAAATCCACTACCACCGGCTCCGCTGTGGCCACCACCGTATCCATCATCGATTACAGTGAGTCCACCGTTACCAGCACCTCCTCCGAATCCAGTGTCCGCACCACCACCGTGTCCACCACCGTATCCACCATCGATAACGGCGGGTGCACCACCGTGACCACCAGCACCTCCAAATCCACCCGCAGCACCGGTGCTAGCGGCTCCAGCATTGGCGCTTGCAGCGGCGTTCGCGTTAGCGATGGCTCCGCTTCCAGCGCCACCTGTGGAACCACCATAACCACCGGAACCACCATATCCACCGGTACCACCACCAATGCCTGGGCCTCCGCCTACAACTCCGTAACTACCGGAGCTACCGGTATCACCGTATCCACCGGTATTACCGCCGAATCCACCACTACCGCCACCAAAACCTATAACAGAAAATTAACGTTTTTAAGTTTTTCATTACATAGGAATTTCAAACAAATATCTTTACAGGTTTATACTGAATAACTTGAAATTGTAAGTGATAATTGATTATTTGGCAAATTTATAATTTTAATGAACCTATAAAGATTTGCTATCTTCAATGTTCAACTAGTAAGCGATTCTCACTATTTTTCTAACGATGATGTGCCCTCAAGGCTATTTTTGGTGTATGGCATTCTTATTGTGCGTATTTTCACAATATAAAGTTTCGTAATGGGGTTTTAGTTCTATATGAATTATAATCTACTGAATGTTTCAATATATATCGTCAAAACATAAATTTGTTTGTTGCATCAAGAAGCTTTTGGTTTGAGAATTTGAACGATGTAATCAGTTTTCAAACTGGGTTTTATATAGATGCAGTGTTTGTATGCTTACGATTATTTTTCAATTTTGTGATTAAAAAAATGAATGCTGAATGTTAATTATGTAATTTGGTGAATGATTATTTTTTGTGCTTAAATGATTTTTTGATCTAATTAAAAATTCGATATCATACCTTTCAATTATCTTAATTAATTACAAAAATATTACTGCACAACTCCTGAACAAATTGCTTTTAAAAAAACTAAAATTTTTTACTATAGTTAAAAACATATGTATTAATAATGTTGCTAGAAAATCGATAACTTTTTTTTTTTTAAAGAAATTAATAATTAAATGTAAAATAAAAAGTATAAAAAAATTCTGATAAAATTTCGTAAAGTAATTCAAATTTAACTGCATTGATATTAGATTATTCATCTTATTAATCAAAAGAATCTCATAAGATAACAATTCTACATCACTCCACGGTCAACATCGTAAAAATGTTGAAAAAAAATGAAACAATAAACAACAATAACGCACCTCCGTGGCCGCCACCAAGTCCACCGCTACCACTTCCAAAGCCACCGCTTCCGCCTCCAAAGCCACCGCTTCCGCCTCCAAAGCCACCGCTACCGCCGTGGCCACTACCGAAGCCACCGCTACCGCCTCCAAAGCTACCGCTACCCCCGTGGCCACCACCGAAGCCACCGCTACCGCCTCCAAAGCCACCACTACCTCCGTGGCCACCTCCAAAACCACCGCCTCCCAAATGACCGCCGTCGTCGAAAAGTATATTGTCACCGGCGCCCAAAGCCGTAGCCTTGGCATCGGCGGTCGCTCCGCCTTCAGCGTGAGTGTCGGTCTTGGTGTGGGTTCCCTTGCCGCCGAACGCGCTCGAGGAACTCGACGAGCTCGAGGAGCTCGAGGATGCCGGGCCACCTGCGAAACGTCTATCACGCCATTGGTAAGCTGAAATTATGGAGGAAAGGATTTAGTTGTGAAGGTTTTCTTTGAATTTTTTAAAGATATTTATCTTATGTCGTTTTGTTTTATCAAATTTTTTGTGATTTTTTTACTTATTAATTAAAGAAAACAATTTTTTTTGTGTCTGAATGAAAGTTGCAAAAATGTTCTATAAATTATTGCCGACATATTTATAACTTGATTATTTTATCCTAATTAATTTTAGCGCCTCGATACGATATTGTGTATTTCAGGTTTTTTTTTTCTATTTTTTTATATTGATAAAAAAATTCATTAAAATAATGCAAATGTTAGATATCACAAAGATTTTTGCTAAAATATAATTTTAAATTTATAACAAATTATTGTTAATAAAAAAATAGTTTTTTATTTATTTTTAATAATATTAAGATAAAAATTTTTTTATAAATTAGAATTAAAAGTACAAAAACTTTATCTATTAATGAAATAAAATTATAAATTTTAATTAGAAACCAATTCTCAAAAGTAGACAATTTTCTAAATAGTAGATACCACTAAAAAATATGAATAGTATCGCAAATAAAAAAAAAAAAAAAAAACTATTCACGCGAAAACATACAAAGACCGCATAATACACAATGATAGAAAAAAAAAATAGAGAAAGAGAGAAAAAAAATAAAAAATAAAAAATAAAAAAAAAAAAAAAAAAATAAGAAGATAAAACTGGACGTCACGATTAATAATAAACATTACCTTGTGCGAGAGCGAGAAGGGCCAAGAGGCCGAAGACTATCCGAAACTGGCGCATGATTGTGCGACGACTAACGAATGATGCTCTCGATCCTCGCGTCTCCGACTCTTATACAACATCTCCCACCGCGCGGTTTGCTAGCGGCTCGAGCCGAGACGTCTCTTTTCTGGTTTCTCTCGGTTCTCGAAAACGATCTTCCACGGAACGTACATCGGTACGAAATACCCGAAGGTCGAATTATTATGCGTGTCATATTTTTGTGCTAAGGTCCTAGCCCATGTAGGGCTCTCGAATGGATTTTTCGAATAATTTGTTTTTCCTTTTTATCGGTATGGTTTTACTTCTTTTTTTTTATTTATTTATTTATTTATTTATTTTTTTTTTTGTTTACGAACGGTGCGATTTTGATTTAATTGTGATCGATGAAGGAATAGGTTGGTTTTTTTTGGAGAGAACGCGGGTGAATTTAAGTTTTAAATGTATTACATCGTCGTTAACGACGAAATAATTTGTAGGTATACGTCTTCACTATTTTCCTTTTTTTTTTTTTTTTACATCGGTAGTAAAATATTCACAAAAATCGGTTGTGTCTTTAATGATGAAGAAAAAATTTTATTAAGTAAAGATTAATTTGATCGAGAAAGAAATTTCTTGTATTTAGCTTGCAAGCAAAATTATTTTCATCATATACTATTATACTTATAAAGTTTTATAATTACTATATAAAAAGTCGTGTCGAAGGAAACAAATATTCGGGCCAAAAAAATATATAAAAGTTTTTTTACCATCAAAATTTAGTCAATTTACATTATAGCATAATTATAGATAAATCTCCTATTCTAATCTAATTTTCCCATCGTTTTTTATGAAGCAGGGAAATTTATCTACTTATTATTTTGGAGGATAAGAAAATAACGTACGTTTTATATTTATGTGTGCACGTGTAAATGATTATCAAAAAAGTTATGTAACTTTTTTTTTTATCGATAATAAATAATGCTTTAATATTTTACTATAAATAATTGGCATTATTATAGTAAAAATTTATATCAAATCGATATTTTCAAATAAATGTTTTATATCATTTGAAAAAAAAATTTTATTTTCCTGTTTTGTAATTTATAACAAACATTTAATAAATTATTTTCCTCATATAATTAATAATTTTTTTTCTTTTTTTTTTCTTTTTTTATATCAATAATAATGACACAATGACTATTAAAAGCATTGTTATACATGAATATTGAGAAATACAAAAGAAAAAACAAAAATTTTTTAATTCTCTCATTGTTTTTTTTTCTTTTTTTTTTTTTTTTTTTCTTCTTATAGTCATCTACGAAGCTTTGTATAAATATTGTAAAAGAAAATATAGACATTGATATTTGACTTTGAAACATAATCATTTGTGATGGTCGGGAGTATTTTCTCAAGACATTTAAGTTTAATCATTTTTATTTACAATGACTATTTATCTCAAAAAAAATTTTTATTTATTCATCAACTATGTACATAGTGTGCGCATGTACATTAAAATCAGTTTACTTCGTTTGATTTCCTTGACTGACATTTGAGCTGTCATACAAATCAATAATAATTTATAAACAGATAACGTTATTAGCAACAACGTACATTTTTAAGCGGATCTCGTCCAACAATACTTTTTCATCTATTTAATCAAAATTTTCATCTTTTCTAGATTCATTTTTTTCTCTTCAAACGTTTATCCGAAAAAAATGTTTTCGATATTTCAACGATCGTAAAGTTTTTTAACATATTCTCCATCAAATAACACAAACAAAAATCATCAACAAAGAGACTCAATCGTGTACTCACGGAAACGATAATTCTTTAACCCATCGTCTCAAGCTTACCACGTGGTAATTAATTAAAATAAAGAAAAAGGCTGATTTAAAGTCGAGCAAAAAAAGAAAAAAAAAAAAAAAAAAAGACGAACGCGTACACCTTCATTTTAACAGACGCACACATACGCGTGTCCGCGGGAAAATCCTACGGCGCTCTCTTTACAACGGCGAAGAAATCGGTGACGTAGCGTCGATCCACCGGTTAAATGTATCGAGAGATCGCTTAAGCGTTTAATCTGTGCCGATAAATGTGCGCCTCTAAGCGAGAGAACGAGATACGTTTAAGAAAATAAAAGAAAGATGATGACTTTGATGGATTTTATATATTTTCAAGAGTTATATCATCGATAAAGATAAAGAAAATGACGAAATGTAGAGCTTACGAAAGTTTGTTTTATTTTATTTTTCTTGTCCTCGGTTGTTAAATAAAATTAATATTTTATAAGTTTTTATCGAAATTTTAATTAAATTTCTCATTGCGATTAATGCGCTCTCAGAATTTTTCAAGTACAGTTGCTTGCGTATGGTTTCGTAAGATTTTAAGCATAAGTTTTTCCCAAATTTTCACAAAGGATATATTTTTAACGATATTTGCTTAAATTTTTTATAAATTCGCAATTTTAACTTGGTAAAATGAATTTTTTAAAGAAAAGAATAAAAAAAAAAAAAAAAAAAAAATTTATTAACCCGATGCTCAGGATACTAGTTATTTATATCGATAAAAATTCGTGTATCACTTGGCAGCTATTCGAAAAAAATTTTGATAAAGTTTTTTTCTCACAATGAATAACAGCATTTATTACGACCAAATCTTATTAAGTTAAGCTTTTGAGGCACGATTACATAAAACAAACCGAGTCATCTTATAAAGTGCTATAATACATTAAAATAGTTTTTATAACTGTTTTTCTTATATTAAAAATAACATTTATTCTTTTAAAAAAAATATACATGCACATATTTTTACATACAGAGTAAAAAATTTTCAATTCCGTCGATAGCATCTTAGACGTCTGTCACTATAAAACATTAATATTCATTCCTTGCAATCCTTGTTAAATCTTTACATTGTCAGATACATTGTGTACATAAATAGTATACGAAGGAAGTAAAATTCAATTTTTGCTTTTTTTTCATAGGTTTTTCGTTTTTTTTTTTTTTTTTTTTTTTTTTTTTTTTTTTAAATTTGCAAAAATTCGTGACAAGAATATTATTGAAATTTTTTACTTTGAATTGATTGCATTAAGACATTCCGTTTAGCGGGGAATGTTTTCTATGCAGTGACTATTTATACGCTGCTTTTTTAATTTCTATCAGTTTTATAAGGTTTTCCAAGAAATTTTTTTTGCGTTAAAAATAAATTTTTAGAATTAAAAACGAATAGTCGTAAATATCTTTAATATTGTGTGTTTAATATCAACATTATAGCAATTGTAACATTGTTTTTAAAATTTGATTTGACAAAAATTTGATTCAATTTGTTAAATATTCAAATTAGTGTATGAAAAATAATTTATGTTAATGGTCACTTCAGAAATATTGATTTTTGCGTAACAAAACAGCAAAAAAAAAAAAAAAAATCATCAGCTATTAGTCATGGAACTGATCTGGTCATTGGCTTATAAACCTACTCTTCTAATTTAATATACATTTATTCATTATAGTGCCATTATCTACATAACATTTAGCAAGTAATTATGAATGAAAAAATCAATTTATCAAAATTAACATAATTTAATTTTTCTTTTTTTTCCATAATTTCAAAACGAAAAAAAAAAAAAAAAAAAAAAGTAAATATATATTACTACGTATGTAAATTTAATAAAAACTTTGAATAATTACAAGATCTTCTTAAAACAAATTCCATCGATCGATTTTTACGTTAACCGTATCAATTAATTTAAGCTACAAAAGTTATAGTTAAAAATTATGTTACATTAAATAGTTAACGATAATATCAAACTCAATCTCTACTCATACAGATTAGTTCGTCATAAATCTCTGCATTTTAACAAAAATTAAAAACGCAATATGCAAATTAAGCGTTTCTTCACTTCGTTCAAAGAATCATAGCTTTAAAAAAAAAAAAAAAAAAAAAAAGTTAAATAAACGATAAAACATTATAATAAAAAATAACGCATCAACGCACGTGTATCTATCTATACTTGCGTTTAATGGACGGTACTTGCTTATGTATTACAAGGCCCGATTAACTCATCGCTCGCTGCCGATTTTTCAAAGTTCTGGGGGAGCCCCAAATTATCTTCTTTTGAAATTCCCCAAGAACACGTTGCCTTTCGATCGCATCGCCTATCGATTAATTGATGCACAACATTGTATTAAGAATCGTATTTGATTCTTTTTTTTTTTTTTTTTTTATTTATTCGTTTTAAACGTCGTACGTTGATTTTTTTTTTTTACATTTTGTAAGGAAAATTTATTTACGTTACTTTTATCGATTAACGTTCGTAATGTTTAATTTGTTAATTGACGCTTTTTACTTATTCGATCTTACGTTTCTTCTTCTTTTTTAATGATTTGTTAACTCGACCGATCACTCGCTGTTGAAATTGTCGTTTTTGGTTCTTTGAAATCGATGAAACTGTGTTATTAGATGCGTCTTCGACTTAAAGACCTGTTTTTTTATGCGATTTTTTTTTTTGCAATATTGGCAAAAATAGATTTTTCATCATAAGGCGATTATATGAACAAACTTTAGTTTATAAGTCGATTAATACTCAAATTATTTTTATGTTAAAAGTTTTATTAAATTTGAAAAATTCATTAAAAGTTAAAAAAATGTCTTTAAATGATAAAATTTACTTTACAGTAAAAATTTGTAACGTACGATTTTCAAGTATTACTCTTGACGTATTTATTAAGTTCTTTACGAGTTTTTATTCCCTCGAATTGAAACTTGTACATATTAGTATTCTAAAAGTCACGTAAGTAATCATAAAATTCTCAGAAGTTCAGATATGATCAAAAATTAAAATTAATAATAAATAAATCACTGGGAATTGTGACTTTTCAGTGCTTTCCTCCTAAAATATTTGTTTTTCATTTTCTTTTAATAAAACTAAGTATAAAGTTATTTTAATAGTAAAGATATTGGCTGTCTAAAAATCGAAAAAAAGTAGAGTAATTATTGAATAAACAAACGAATACATTTTTTATAAATAATTTTCAAATAAAGATGAATTAAAACGCAAAACAATTTCTTTGACGATTTCCTTTCGAATGAGTAATCGAGAATAAATTTTCGAGAATAAAATTTCATTAACCGCAAATTTTTCTAGTTTCGCAAGACCTAACGATTTCCATGATATTAAAAGATTAAATCACATATTTACAACGAATGTAAATTAACGTCAACGAGGATTAAAAAACTATTTTCATAGAAAATCCTTGCGTGTACGCGAACGTGATTTGACGGGAAAAACACACCGTAAAGAAACTTTTTCCAAACTTACAAAACCGAGTAATTACTCTCCAATCTGATGAATTAACGAAATAAATTCCTCGAGTTTTAAGAATATTCCACGTGAATATCATTCGCTCAAGGGGGGTAAGAGCAAGAAACCGATCCAGTCCGCATAAAGAGAACTTCTTCATAACTTAAAATCGTAAGTTTTCTCACGCGTTAGACACTTGGGATATTTATCGTCCGGTGCGATATATCGAAGCCGTGGCGGCCGTTAACGAGGAGCTATTACTTAACGTTTAATAAGCCGACATCGTATTGCCGTTGTCGTTGGATTATCTTTACCGCCGGATCTTGGCTTTTCTTTCTTTGACTTTAACTTTGGTGTGTGTGTGTGTGTGCGTGTATGTGGGTGCGTTTTTTTTTCTCCTTCATCGCACGCACGAGCGGGTTTAGATATATAGGTAAGAGAGTGTGATGATGAATTGTGGAAATCGATGAACAATGGTTTTGTTTTGTATTTTAGAGATGCGAATTTTTGCTACTGCGCATTTGTCTTTGTTAATCTCGCTTGTTTCTTCTTTTATTAAATTTTTTTTTTTTTTTTTTTTTTTTTTTTTTTTTGTTCTGCGGGATGTCATTATTTTTGCTGGTACGTTATGCTCGTTATAAATTGTTAATAATTACTCGATCAATATTTATAAACTAATTTATAAAGTTTACCCGTTGAAATAAAGATTTTCTATGTATAAGGAGCATAGAATTTTTCATCTGCTATTAAAGCATTCGATAAATTTCTTTATCATCATATTTTAAAGAGTTATATAGTTTAAAAATCGTATACGATACGATTTGAAGAAAAAATTATCTAATCCTTATTTTCATTATTGTTATTTGTTAATGAATTTTTACTATCAGATCGTTTGATGATTTAAATTTTTAATTGAAATCGTAAGTATTACATGTTGTTTCCTTATACAAAATATGTAAATTCAATGTAATTTTGTTATTAAAATTTTGTTGTGAAACTACTAAAGATTTCCACGTGTCATTGAATCAAATTTTAATTTTAAATTGATTAGTTCTATTGTAATTTATATTTTACGGTTCAGTTAAAGTTTATAAAAATATCGATTTATAAAAACAAATTCTAAGTTGGTGAAGAATTTTAATTTTATCAATATTTTTCCATACCATTTACTGAATTTATTATATTTACTATATTTACTATATTTACTATATTTACTAAATTTAATTATTAAAATATAAATGTAAATCAAAGAAAATTATTTTAATAGCTCGAATTAAAAATTATCAATTACTTGCAAACAATTTCCAAGCACTTTTTTTATTTGAATTATACATTTTTTTATGAACTAAATTAAACAGTAACGAGTCTGCGATTTATTTTTCTCGAATTAAAAAACTACTCAATCATAAAATATCCATCTTATTCTTATTATGAAATAATTAACTAATTGTTCAAGACAATTATCATTTTTGTATAGGTTTATCTTAATTATATGCGATCCTCATTGAAAAATATTACGAAGCATCTAATGAAGTTATGTAATGAGCAAAAAAGTATTTTTAGATAAATAGATATGTAAAATGAAAATATTTGATTTCGTAAAGAAATTTAATTTTGTAGTTGTATTAAAATTATATAAAAAAATTAATTTATTTATAAATAAAAAATAATTTTTTAAAATTAAGAATATGGAATCAACGTACTTTTATAAGAATTTTAAATGATTGAAGATGATCGAATGATTCATTAAAAATTCGTTTACCGAAAAGCAACATCGATTACTAATCTACTGTTAAGAGTAGAAATAAATTTTTTTTCTCGTTACAATTAAATCTTTTTTTCCAAGTATATAAAATATATACATAATGAATTGGGAAAATATCGTAAAAAATTCAAAGTTCACGGTAGTTCACAAATTTCTTATGAATGTTTTTCAACTGTACACCTTGACGATTAGGATAATCAAAATAAAAAGATTTTCAATGGAAATGAGGTAAGTTTTTATTCTTCATTTGTATGTATATATATATATATATGTGTATATATATACACATATATCTTTTAAAATTTATCGCAGCTTACAATTATCATACAATAAATTTGTATATAAAAACTTATTAGACAATTCAGAAAATATTTTATAAATCGCAATAATCGCTTTTGATATAAACGATGAAAAAATTTTCAAGAAATCGCTCGACCTTTTTTTATTCAATTCGCTTTTAAATTCGTCTATTTTTTTTTCTTTCTTTATTTTGATCAGGTAAACGATTCGTTTTATTTAAAAATCGTCGCACATAATACGTTTGATTATCATTATTTTTATTTATTTATTTATTTATTTATTTATTTTTTGTATTCAATTAAATAACTTGTACTTTCTCATAACCTTAAATTCGTTATATTTACTACGTTATATTAATTGTATGCTCGGATACTTAAACGTTATTTATCTGCAGTCTTGATTATTCATTACTTTTGATTCGAGAATGGATATGTGCATGGAAAACCGCCAACGGGAAGGACTTAATTGTGCGCTTACATATATATATATATATATAAAATGGGTAAACCATTACATTATTTCTTTTTTATTTTTCATTTTTCAAGACTTCAAAACAATTGTTTATCCTTTGCAAATAACGTACTATAATATGTATATGCATATATATATGTATAGTTCAGCACCAACTTTTTCTTTCTTTTGTTTTTATAAATAATAACTACCTCGGACTATTCATTGTTTAACTTTTTGTCGCATAGAAATTGACTTAGTACTGAATCTTTTTATTTCCTTCTGGTACAGCTAATAACATATTTATATTTATATACCTATAAGTAAACTTGAGTTTCAAAATTTTCAGTTAATTCTGTTACAATATAGACCAGTTAATAACTTAATATAAAACAAGGCGGTTCTGCAACAATACTTTCTATATTACTTTACTCAGTTTGAATTCGCGTGTAAAAAAAAATTTGCAAAATTCAAACGGTTCATCTATGCGGACGAAAAAAAAACCGCTAAAAGACTTTTTCGCTCTATATACACAACTGTTTATTTCTTCTTCATTTTCTTCTTCCACGTACGTTCGTAATTATTGTAGCCAAAGTAAAAATTTCTCACCCAACAGCTGGAAATAAATTCTTGCGTGGATACGCTTTTTACAAAAAAAGTGCGCGTAATCGCACGCACCGAAAAAGTAATGAATAAAGCGCTCGGTGTACTTTAAAAGCTTTTACGCTCTCGAGGACAAATTCTATCGTCTATCTTCGCGGTGATATATGAACGAGTAATTCGTTTTTTTCTTTTTTTTTCGGCTCTTTTGTACGAGAGAAAATTTTTATCGTTGGAAATTCAATGCAAATGTTCGAACGAAATTTTGAAAAAATGTTGACTATTTTGTAGTGATTCAAAATTGACTAAAAAAAATTACGTGATTAATGTAAGTATAAATTATCGTAATAATTTTTTACATAAATTAATACATTTTATAAATAACTGAAGTTATTAAAATTTTTAAAGAAAAATTTACACGATAAAATTTTGATAAAACTCAACCGCGAAATTTTATACGCAAGAGACAAAACAAATTTTTGTATACATTTTTTTGCATTTACTTAAAATAACAAATTCTATATATTTTCTAGACTATCAATAAAGTTTAAAATAATAGAATAGAAAAAAACGCTTATTTAGAATTTCAAAGGCTAACAACGAGGAAACAATTTTTTCTTTTCTCATTTTCTCGATACCAAAAAGTTTTATTTATTTTTTTTTTTCCAATGGAAACGAATTACTTAATTCAACATTACAAAACAAAATAAATCTTGTATCGTCTAAACCGCAAGTTATCGAGAAAAAAAAAGCTAGCTCTAACGAATGTATTTCAATACTAATCGAAATTTCACTAAAATTATTGCTTGAATAAAGCTTTAGATAGAGTATCGGATCTTATTGCTTTTCACATTTGATTTTATTTTGATTTTATTCTCGTATGTACGTTACTGGAGCGTTTCTTTCAATGCGATAGTAATGTCTCCCTTGACTTTGCTGGGTAGCACTCTTAATGACTTCCATCCACCTGAAAATAATTTAATCGCTGGTTAGATTTCTTTTCTTTCCTTTAAAATATTTTATAATCAATGAATATAATAAAAAAAAATTTATAAATCTATATACCAAAATATTTGCAATATTTTAATGAAATCATAATAGGGTATTATAAAACAGCAATAAATAATCATCGATTGCGATTTCAACGCACCTTTCGAAAGTATAATTACTCTCGGCTCTGAAGAAATACACATGGCTTTTGAACTGTAGCTTGAAGACGAAGTCTTTGTTGATGGCATCTTTATCCGATGGCTTCGAGGCCGTGTAACCGAGTAACGGTAGGCTCGCCAGCGGAAAGTCGTCCTGATGTGATTTGTAGAAAAATAGACAGAAATTCGTGAATACTACCCAAAGCTTTTGCCAGCCGTTGCTGTTCTTAAACTTGCGGAGTAAGAAACCACTCAGTTGATTCTGTGAAAAAAAAAAATAAATAAGCGAACCATTGTATTATATTACCATTATAATCACGTTACTTTAACGAAACTTTTTTTTATTTTATATATATATATATATTAACATTACCTCAAAGGCTTCATGTTGATCGTTGTAACTGATGCTCGTATTGCGATGCCAGCAAACGTGAACCGTTGTGTTCATACGCTGAGATGCTTTAGCTCCGCCGCAACTATTGCGATCGCCATCCGCGCCATCTCCCACTTCGTCGACCGATCCTAAGACTGTAATTTTAGGATTTTCTTTTAATTATTGAAGCCGCAAAATTCGGCAAAATTTGTGATGACGATTTAATACATCATATCCGAATTTAATATTGACATTTTTTATGATAAAACTTTTAAATATAAATAGTTTATAAAATAAAAAAAAAAAAACAAATCAATATTCGTTGAACTTACTACAGGTTTTCAAATTTAGATAGGGCGTTTTTCCATCCGTTGAGTCATTTTGTTCAATGGCCGTATTAAGATCCTCTAACCATCGCTCTTTTTCTTCTTCGCTGCTAGCGGCAACGGTTAACGATCTGCGGAGAATAATAAAATTCGTTCGTGATGTGTACGATAGATATTACACCTTGAAAATTCTTAATTTTTTTTTTTTTTTTTTTCTTTTTTTTTTATGTAAATAGCTTTTTCATATGTTTATCAAACATTTTCAATACGCGATGCTTAGACTTTAACGTAACGACGATTCTGAAATTCATATACTTATAGTGGCTACATACCGATCGTTTTTACCGAGTATAAGCGTATAATAAAAAGTTTAAATTGGTTATTGAAAATAGTTTCATCACTCACTGATTTCCAAGGCCGTGAATGACGAAGGCGTAATCGCTGCCTGTTTTATTATCGTTCTCCTGAATCTTCATATTTTTAAGGGGCAATTGACCGTGAACTTTAAAACATTGTGTCGGCTGTTGCGATCTGAATGTATAAAGTAACACGTCGGAAAACTGTAAGAAACGATTTATTATTTTTTAAACTCTTGATTTATTTAAAAATCGATTTAAGTAAATAAGTAAATTTACCAAGAAAAACATTCTTTGTTGAAAGCCTTTGCGACTATATTTTTGCAGGCAACCTTGCCTAATGAATCTTCGACCTTCTTGTACCAAATTTTCAAAACCACTAATGTCCCGCTGTAACTCGCACAGTGCAACCAAATTCTCCTGCGAATGATAAAGCGCGTGATTTATTTTAAAAAATTTGAATTAATTTTTATAGTTTAAATAACTAATTTAATAAAACGAATAATTACAGCTTGATTAAGAATTGCCAAGCCTTCGTAAAGCGTCTCTCCTAATCTATCTCTTGCGGCTAAACAGTCTTCGAAGTCCGTATGGTCTTTTGGATAATGGTCTAATAGTCCTATAAACGGAATAAAAAAAAATTTACAATTTATTGAGCATATATTGCAATTATATTTTGATAATTTTTTAATTAGAATATTATTTTTAATTTGATGAATTTAATCAATGTTTGATAAAGATTTGTCAAAATTTTAAATTATTATTTAATAATATTTAATCTACCACGAATGAAATATAACACATCGTTCAATAAGTCCCGAGACTAATCCAGAGATGGTGCTAGTAGTACCAAACTGGCCACGTTTCCATAGAGTGCGAACCTTTACATGAAACGTGTAAAAATTTTATGTCGATCGGATCACAGACAGCAGAGTTATCGAGGTTAGAGTAAAGTCACTTTGTAATTTGTTTGAAAAATGGAAAAAAGCGAGTTTCGCGTGTTGATAAAACATTGTTTAATTGGTAAAAATACCGTAGAAGCCCAGCAATGGCTTGAAAAACATTACCCGAACTCCTCTCCATCCAAACCAACGATTTGTCGTTGGTATGCTGAGTTTAAACGTGGTCGTACGGACACAAACGATGCGGAACGTTCGGGTAGGCCATTGGAAGCCGTTACACAGAAAAATGTGAGTCAAGTGTTAAAAATTGTAATGAAAAATCGCAAAGTGAAGGTCCGTGAGATTGCAGAAATGACACAGATATCATCTGGAAGCGTATTTACAATCCTTCATGAAAAATTGAGCATGAAAAAGGTTTTTTCCAATGGGTGCCGCGATTGCTTTCAGTGGAACAAAAACAGCAACGAGTCGACGATTCAGAGAGCTGTTTATCGCTGTTTATCGCTATTTACTCGCAATAAAAAGGATTTCCTGCGTCGATACGTGACCATGGATGAAACATGGATACATCATTTCACTCCGGAGTCGAATCGGCAATCATCTGAGTGGCGCATGACTGGCGAAAGCCGCCCAAAGCGTCCAAAAACACAGCAGTCTGCTGGCAAAGTCATGACGTCTGTTTTTTGGGATACACATGGCGTGATTTTCATTGACTACCTGGAAAAAGGTAAATCGATCAACAGTGATTATTATATTGACTTGTTGGTACGTTTGAAGGAGGAGATCGCAGCAAAACGACCGCACATGAAGAAGAAAAAAATCCTTTTTCACCCAGACAATGCACCATGCCACAAGTCCATGAAAACAATGGCAAAATTGAACGAATCGGGCTTTGATTTGCTTCCCCACCCCCCGTATTCGCCAGATTTAGCCCCCAGCGACTACTGGCTCTTTGCTGATCTCAAAAAAATGCTCCAGGGAAAAAAATTTGGCTTGAATGAGGAGGTCATTGCCGAAACTGAAGCCTATTTTGAAGCAAAGGATAAATCCTTCTATAAACATGGTATAGAAATGTTGAAAAGGCGTTGGAAAGATTGTATCACTCTAAAAGGCGATTATATTGATGAATAAAAATGATTTTTGAAAAAAAAATGTTGTTTTCGTTGTTAGTCTCGGGACTTATTGAACGATGTGTTAAAATAATTCATATAATATTTAATATCATATGTTTCTATAAAATTTTAACTTCATTTTAAATTCATATAATACGAGTTAATTTTAAAATAGCATGAACGTCGATTTGAAAATTCCAATAAAAACGATTAAAATGCTTATTTAATAATTTTTCATTTTTCATTTTTCATTAAGCTTAACATTAATGTTTATTTATTAACGAACTCACTATCGATAATATCGTTATAATGAAACAAGCGCTGAAGAGGCTTAAGCAAAAAGCTCGTCAATGGTAGATAGCAATGTTTCTGAGCCTCGAAATCCCGACAGAGCTGATCGAAATGTTTGGAGGTGCGTATCGAGTACTCGAGCTTCTCGAGTACGGGTGAGAGATTCTCGAGGTACTGATCGTAAAGCGGCAATACGTTGAGCAGTGTATTGTAAAGAAAATCGCCGATGTTGTGACGGGCGTTGCTCTCCCAACGCGCCAGTCGTGATTCCATCTCTTGGAGGCATGGACCGTGAGCGTCGGCTAACAGCTCGATCAATGTTACCACCGAGTCGCCCTCGCTTTCGGATTTCTTTGAGAGCTCTTCTCTGAAGTACTGCGGGAAGGAAAGAATTTTAATTATTTGGATTTTCTATTTTTTTTTTTTTTTTTTTTACAAATTTATTCGTTTCGTCGTAACGTTAAATATTTCTGATAAATTATAAATTTGACCGAATATAACTTATTTTATATATATATATATATATTTTTTTTTACGTTACTTTGTGAGTCACTAAACTTTAAAAACGATGTATTGCAATGAATTTATTATTGACCGATAACTTTTACAGTTCATTTATCTCCTGACTTTCTTTATTACGATAAAGATCTTAATTAGCATTGATCGAGTTATTTCATTGCGAATAAACGTCCGATTTTCCCGTAATACGTCAAATGATTAATAATTCATAACATGTCTTTGTAATCTTGAAAATACTAATTATAAGCCAATCAATTATGAATTTTCATGTACGTTACGTCTACTGTATACCGAGATAATTCTTAACAGTATTTTATCAAATAAACAAAAAAAGAAACATTTTAAACAATGCATACATTTAATATGCATAAAATATCAGTATTTATTTTTTAAGTTATGCAAATGTATGCTAGTATAAGTACGCAATCTAAAAATTAGTAGAAAAAAAAAAAAATAACAAACAAAGTAACATACAACGTTGATGACATCGAGATCCTTCTTATACGTCCTCTCGGTCATGAGCAGCTCCTTAGCGATAAAGTAAGCCTTATCGGTGGGCCAACGTTTGGTCTTACGGCCGTCCGAATCGTCAGCTGACGCGTCGCCGTTCCGCAGGGGTTTGTTTGTAGGGCTGAGCTCGGTGGGCGTAAGTCCACCGCCGCCGTTGTTCTCGCCGTTAGCCACGTGATTCCTACCTACGTACACCGAATTGTTGTTCTCCGACGGTCCTTTGCGCGACGATTGCGGACTTTGAGTTTTCGGCTTTTCATCGGACTCCAGGCCCTCGTCTGTAAGTCGGTGGATCGTTAGAGAGATATGTGTGCGGATGATTGAGAGAGATTTAGAGGACGGACGTGGATGGGTTTGCGGCTTTTGGCGGGTTTCGAATTTATGTGACTGGAATTTTCCGAATTATTTGATTTGCCCATTGTTCTTATTTTTTTGTTTTAGGGTAATCAAACATTTTATTTTTATATTGAACGTTAATTTTGATATTTTTAGAACTTTCAATGTATCAAGTATCGGAAAGAATATGGAAACTTCATTGTTGCACTGTAATTAAATGTAAAAATAAAGAGTATGCGTGAGCAAAAAGAAAAGAGTATTTTCTTCATCGAGAATGACTTGTGCATAACATCTTAAAATCTTTATAAATATACTCTTCTCTTGTTTGACAGTTTAAATTATAGAATAATATTTTTTATGCCATTGATTGAAAATTGATTAAGAAAAGTAAATGCTTGATTACTAATGTATTAATTAGCAAGGATTTAATTAAAAATAATCGAACGAATAAGTCAAGTGTAAACAATGAATGCATTTCATAAGTATGCAACATGATCTATTCGGATAATTCCAATCAAATATTATTTTAATTTATAACTATAAATTGCAAAATTTAAAAGGAAAGTGGCAAAATATAAATATTTAGCAAAATTATGTATCCTAAATATAAATGATAAACAGTAATAATAAAAAATATATGTATTTACGATTATGTAACGCTTATTCATTAAAATATATAATAAAAAGCTAGAAAAAAATTGAACATGCCTTTTTAAAAAAAATTTTATTTTTATTCAATATAAAAAAAAAATTCCTTCCAGCGTAATTTACTTTTTTAACGATAATAAAAAAATTAATAAGAAGCGCTTCGTTAAAAAAGTATAAAAAAAAAAAAAAAGAAAAAGAAAATCTTGAACTAAATTTTGTTTTATCTTTCGTTAAGTTTTACGAACGTTTACGAAATTAAGTAACGGCTTAATTGGAGCGTGATATCAGTGACCGACATTTTAAGGGTCTAACAGTTCACGATTATATATGTATAAGTATGTGCAAGCAATTAATTGCTGATATTACGCTTTGACTTTTATCACAGGGTCAAACTACTACGAAAGCTCTTCTAAGTCAAATAATTATTGTGTATGTATATGTGTAATCCATCGCATGCCGATAAGAAAAAAAAAAAAAAAACAAAAAAAAAAAAAAAAAATTATGTATACATGTTGTTGGGAACGTAAAAGCAAAATCAATAAATTGTGAATATGAATTTAACAAAATTCTAATTTGCGTATAAAATTTGAAATATATTTATGTTTTTCGTAATAACGTAAATATATTAAAATTATATTTCAAAAATTACATCTCTTTATTACTGATTTAATTTTTTATTTTAAAAATTTCCTTTCACTTAAATAAAAATTTATAAATTTTTAACATCCAAGCAAAGTATATATATATAAAAAAAAAAAAAAAAAAAAAGACATTGCTCACAATCATCACATGTATCGGTATATAATTAATCATTCAAACGTCTAAACGAAGCTTAAAAACTAGCTCTACTATTTTATCAAAAAATGTCTATAAAGTATCGCAGACAGCATTACTTAAAATAAAATAAAACCCATATCGCTAGCTTAGACTAAGTACTACACACCTAAATACTCGTAGATGCTCTCGGCGATAACTCATACGCATTCTCAGAGAAAGTAAATAAACAATGAAAAAACATGATTTATGTGCATGTTACGATTAAAAAAATGCATAATAACTAAACATCAGTTAATGCGATCGTTAAACGCTAAACGACAAATTTAATTGGAATCTTGATAAAAACAAACAAATAAAATAATGATAAAAAGGTAAACATCTAATAAGACAACAAGAAACGAGTTTCACAGCTAATAAAAGGTTTTTGTTTCTCTGGGATTTACTCACACATGGTATTGTCATCCAGTCGACCAACAATTCCAGGAGTGCGATAAAAGATACGAAATAATAATGGCAAAGAAAAATCCGCGGCAACGGAGATGAAAAACGAGGATTAAAAAATTAAATAGAAAAAAAAAATAAATAAAAAATAATTAATTAAACGAGGATTCAGAGAGTCGTTTATCGACATTGAGCTTAAATAAAAAAGTTTTGCAATAATAAATAAACAAATAAATATACAATAACGTTTATTGCTTTTTAAGTTTAATATTTAATCGCTGATCGTAAAATAAAAGAAAAATATTGAATAATGAGAATCAGATAAATAGTGTTATAACAATATAACTTATACTTATAACAACAACTTCATTTGGTATTGTCTTTAAAAAGTCTTCGACTCAAACAATATTGTAATTTATATTGATATTATAAGTTTTTAGTTTCGGGTACAATAAAAGCGATCGAACTAAAAAAGTAAATCATAACGTTGCTCATGTGAAACGAAAAAATTAGAAAAAAAAAAAAAAAAAAAAAAAAAAGAGAATAAGAAAAAGCAAGAACGAAATCATTAGTACGCCTGTGAAAGTGACTTTGTATATAATTTATTATCATATCATATGTATATTAAGTAAATGTATCAATAATCAATGTACAATAGACTTCCTACGACTGGAATTGGCAATTATTTATTTATTTTTTTTTTTATTATTATTATTAATATTATTATTAGTGTTATTATTATTATTATTATTATTATTATTATTATTATTATTATTATTATTATTAATTTTCATTTTGTTGTCATTTTCTTTTTCTCTCAATCGAATTGTATACCCCATTAGCTTCCCCGAGTCGATCGATTTTAAAAAGTCTCGTCGGGGAAACCCGCGCGTGCTTAATAACGGATATAATATAGAATTGTAACAAGTATTACATTATAATTAATCCATTTTTCATTCGGTAATAATAATTAATAATCGTATTCTGACGTAAAATTTTTTTTTTTTTTTTTTGCTTCTTCCTCCCACTTTTTTTCTTTTCTTTTCTTTTCTTTTATTTTATCTTTTTGTTTTGTTTTGTTTTGTTCGTTCGTCCTTTTGAAAAATTACACGAATACAAACGAAGAGATTCATGGCAACGAATATATACCTTTACATATACTGTATATTCATAATCTATATGTATATACTTTTCATTTTTCTTTCTTCCGCTACTTTTTCTTTTCTTTCTTTCTTTCTTTCTTTCTTTCTTTCTTTCTTTCTTTCTTTTTTTTTTTGTTTGCACCGTTTTGTTTTCTTTGCAAAAAGGAAAAAAAAAAGATTAAATAAAAAATCTAACAGAAAATTTTCTTTTGCATTGCTTTGTTCTTCTTGTTAATTATTTTTTCTCATCTGCTTATTTTCTATTATTTTTGACGTACAAACTACCGCCGTACTAATTAATTCTCGTACAGTCTCGGTCTTTTCAAACAGGATTCTAAACGCAAGATCACTCGAAAAATGTTCAATCTTAAATCAACTTGCGTTACCATGTGTATTTTCATAATTTTTCTTTTTTTTTTCTCGCTTTTGAAACGCACATTTTATTTTATTTATTTGTTTATTTTTTTTTTTTTTTTTTATTATTCGAACAAATTTATATAAATTTCCTTTTTTTTATTACGTTAGTTGTCGACGAGCAATATTCCATTATTTGCCGCGATTTTCCGTTTGTTTTTCTTTTAAAAAAAAAAAGTTACGACGTTCGTGGTAAAAATCGAATATTCTTCGTCGTTTTGAGACCATGATTACAAATTATTTACAATAAATTTTTCAAATTTTAGTCAACCAATCGTTAAACGTCCTCTTTTAGGATGGAAATATTGACGAGTTGTTTTTTTTTTCTTTAGTTATTTATTTATACTTTGTTTTTTTTTTTTTTTTATCGGAGAAAAAACGGCATATGATATATACTTTTTCTCAAAGAATAAAAATCAATAAATGCTCGTTGATAAAATAGTGTATTCATAATGATAGAAATAAAAAAAGAATTTCAAACGGGCCTTTCCTGATCTTCGTGCCATTCCCGAGGTCTTTTATCGTTTGGAAGACGCGAGGTAATAAAAGATTACTCGTTACTTTTCTCTATTTCTCTCTCTCTCTCTTGCTCTCTTTCTCTCTTAAAAAGATGTATACAACTTTAAAATTCTTTACGTATATATAACAAAATTTACCAAATGCGTTAGTCGAGTCTCAATGAAATCAACTATATGTATATGTATACACTCGATTCATATTCATCATTTGAAGGCTTCCACTTTTAATAAAAAATAGTATACAATTTGAGAAAAATAAACGAAACGAATAAACGTGAAAATAAAAACGATACAACATAACGATACTACTGTACATTGTGCAAAAAAACAAAAAAAAAAAAAAAAATGTCGTCAGTGGAGGTCTTCACTGATGATTGTAAATTTTAGAGGGTGGGGGTGGGAGAAGTCTTTATTTATATTAATTGAACCATGCCTAACATGCATTGAATTACATAGTCACTCACATAAATTTTTGTTTTCAATTGGGAGTTTTTTTTTGGAGGGGGGGAGAGGCTGGGATAAGAAAATTTTTTGATATAGGAAATTAGCTATTATATATGTATATATATATATATATATATATATATATATATATATTTTTTAACTCGCGGTAAAAAATCTAAAATCACATGTGTCTTTGCTTTATATATTAAGAAATCACTCGATAAAATAAGAGTACAAAAGAAACAGATTCGGAAAAATATTATATGTGCGTGGATACAATATCAGTGTTCGCGATACCTGTGGCGTCGTTTTATTATTTTTTTTTTTTTTTTTTATTTAAGAAAGTTATAACCTAACCGAAACAAATATTGAAATCGATTTGTTCGAATCTTTTCGAGATAATCAAATCTAATATTAAATTTTGGCCGTTCATTTTTAACGGCAATATTTTTTCTAATTTATTCTAAATTTTGACGTCCCAAGTATGAACACGTATCATCAACGTGCGTCGCATTGTCGGAATAAAAAAAAAAAAAAAAAAAACAAAAAAAACAAAAAAAAATTTATCTAATAGGAAAGAAAAATACATTAAATAATCGTCAAAAGTAATTGGAAGTAAATATCTTACTAGTTCAGGTGATAATACAAAGTATAATTATACAAAGAAATGAACGACGATTATTTCGTCAATGATACCTGGGATCCGTCGAGCAGGCGAACTCAAAGGCGAAGAGGAATAAATCGTGACGAGTGGCAGTGATCGGTGATTACTATGTATACATATGTTTATTTATCCGTTAAAAAGCATAAACCCTTGAATTATTTCGTAAGTAAAGTTGCCAACAAACTTGTTATGGAATCTTTTATACGAAGAAGCTAGCAGTTCGATAAAATAATGCTTTGACCGATAAGCGTTTACGTTGTAAAAGTTATCAGGAGTTTGCACTTTTTAACTGTTGATTTATTAAAAAAAAGGGTCGCTACGTAATGGTTCACAGGTTTATATATTTATACATAATAATTATACAAATTGGGATATAAAAGTTGTAAATAGATGTGGGAAAATCAGTACCACGCAATAAGTCAGTCATTTCAATAGGATTTGAAGCGGTTATTTCGAGATAATTAAGAATTTAACGGATCCAAGATTTTATATATATATATAGAGAGAGAACACTGAGATATCGTAGAGAAAATGAAGTTGAGCATAGATGAAGTATTTAAATTGACAATATCGATTTATAAACTTTTTAAAAGTCATTTTTTTCAAAAATACCACACGTAAAAATGATCTTAAAACGAATACTTATAGAGAAAAATCACAGCTGTAATGCAAAGATCACGTTAAGATTTTGTTCACACATTTTTATCAACGGTTTTTTTTATAGAAATTTTGATTCATATTTAATTTTAATTAGTGCGCACCATGACTTTTAAAAGGTAATATGATTTCGTACTTTGTACAAATGACATATGCTTTTCATGATAATGATGACATTTATAAAGGAATGAATTCTACTGACAATTGTGCACCTAAATAGGAAATTACTTCTGTAAAATAGAGACTACGACAGCAAGAATGAAAATGGTTAGATTTACTACCCTAATTGAAGGATTATTAAACAATTAACTACTGCGATTTGATTATTTTCATTGAAAATCTTACGATACTAATGTGGAGAAACTATAGAAAGATGATTATCTGATATCTAATGTTAGAACAATGATGAAGGATCAGAGATTGACACGTTGTTTCAATTTATAATGAACAGTGACTAAGATTTAATTATCAATATAATTATAAATACTGTCAATCACTGTTTATTTGTGAGTGAAAATGTAATAAAGAAGAATTATAATGAGGTGTTAACAGCTACGACTGTAAAATGATATTATCAATGCGAACTACGATAGATAATCTCTATAAGTGAATCGTGATTTTTATAAGTGAATTGAGGTGTGATGATTGTAAAGTGCACAAAGATTCTTCGTTTTCTAATAGATATTGAATGTGTGCATATTTTTTTTATTGATGTTTATCAGAACAGAAGTAAAAACTGTATCCAAGTTTATAACGTTCATATAAATTTTGATGCAGATCAATTTTTTAAGTTCAAGATAACTTTACAATCGAATAACATTAATCTATATTTATTTCAAAATTCTGATCTGATTCATCAACACCGTATGTGTAAATTTTTTAGTGAGAGAGAAGGTGCTTGGAGACAAGTAAAAGTATTACGTCACGGTGAATAATCTTATGAGTGAATATCAATAAAACAAAATAAAATGAAAACTGTATATCGTAGCGCAACGAGAAGGCTTTTACAACCAGCTCGCGCTCCACACGAAGCTACAGAGCAAGACGAAAGATGATCCCGTAGGTGTGTTGCGGTTCGTTCATTAATAGCCAACTATCGTGGCGCTTGCTCGTCGTAAGTATGCAATAGTTTTCGAACTTCCTCATTTATTAATCGCCTCATCGTGGATAGATGGGTGTGGTGACTGGTAAGAAGCGATTGGTCAGGTTGCGGGGCGTCGCGTGAACCATTACGTTACGCACCTGGTTCACCCGGTAAGGCACGTGCCAAGCCGGCGAGTTCACGTACCCGTTCTGGTAGTTCCAGCGGTTGTAATCACCGTCACCACCACCTGTCAAGAAGCACTTCGTCTTTAAATGAGCTTTCCTTGTCGTTTCCTTGGGAGTCGCCCTCTCTTTTTTTTTTTTTTGGATAGCTTTCTTTTTTTACTTTTATTTATTTATTTATTTTTTTCTCTTTTACTTTTCTTTTAAATAATAAGGAAAAGAACGAGTTAGTAGGAGATTAAAAAAAAATAAAAATTGTGCAATGTTAGAATGTTAAGATTTTATGCTGTAAAAATAGTTATTTTCGAATATCAAATTGAAACTTCCCTTATTTAACTTTGAAAATGCACTTTTACATTATTAGACGCTGAAGTTGTCCAGTTACACGCATTATTTATAGTTACAGAAATTTAAATCGATCGGAAACTTGCATTTTTAGAGAAGTTATACTTTCCTGACATAAAATTATACTTTGTGTTCTGACTTATACCTTTAACCGTTAACCTATCGTAAACATTATGTATAAAAAAAAAGTTAAAAATTGACTAGAATAAAAGTTAATATTAAAAAACATATTTCTTTTATATTCAATATTTGATTATGTGCAAATATTTTTACCACATCAACATAATCGGAAAAGCCTCAATCGCTAGGAGCGATTACGATAAAGGAATGTGTTTTTATAAATAAGCTCGGATCTTTTTTTATCTCAAAATTTTCTTAATTTGGCTACTGATACCTTGTTCCCCTAATTGCAAGTGTAATTATGACCTTTAAATTACGTTATATATCTATTGAGTATCGAGATATCATTAATTGATAATAAGTATAATATCAGTCATTTGCTAATACTGAAACAACCAAATGAATCAATTTGACGCCGTGCACGGTATTTTTGTTTTGTTCGCCTCGGACGGTTCAAGCAAGGGAATTTCATATTATTATACTTTTTATCTTTTTACAAAAGAAAATAGATTGTACGTCCGTGTCGAGGCGCGCAAACTATTCCGAACTCGGCGAATTTCGCACATTAAAAGTGCTAATCTTATGCTAAGTTTCTTATATTATTACGCTACTATAAATAACAATCTCGCAAAGTTCGAATGAGCATATGAAGAATAAAAAATAAATGATAATCACGTGATGAAAGTAATAAAAAAAAAAAAAAATTATCAACAAAAAGACGCAAAAATTGTGCGATCAGAAGATATAGTATGGTTATGAAGATGCATCAAATGCAACAGTTTTAAGAATACAGCACTGACAATTCATAGACAAATAGTATATTTAACGTCTTCAATTTGATAGACATTTATATCTATAGACAATGATAAACTAGAGATTAAATATTTAATTGTAAATTCGTTTCACGAGTACCAAAATGAAGCTTGCACAACATTACTTTATATTAAGACAGCAAAATACATTAAAACATTTTTGCTTTAGAAAATCTTTATCAAAATTTATGTTAATTCCATAAATTGCCAGTGCGGTAATTTTACTTTTTTACGGCGTAGTATCTGTACCTAATCCAAGAGATAATCAAGTGACATATTTATACGATTCTCTTGCGTCTGGTAGATACTTCGTCGCTATCATAACGAGACATATGACAAATTCAAGAGTTTATATTCTATAATAACTGAATGCATGATGAGGTTAAATCAAAAAAGATACTATGTCATGGAAATGAACAATTAAGAAACCAAATAAAACAAAAAAAAAAAAAAAAAGAAGTAACGATGAAATGATTTTCTTTTTTATGACGTTTACACGTAAATTGTCCCAATCGCATGCTTTGTATACCGAACTTAAAAAGAAAAATCTGGTTACACCACACATTATCTAACAGGAGGATTTGGGTCCTCGGACCCTAAAACAGTCTTAACGACACATTAACAATGTAGTAACAACCAAATCTCTCACTCGAGGTCGCATTAACGAATTTGCATAAGTGCACGCGCGCATTTATGGGTATAGATATTTATATATGTGTGTGTATGAGCGATCACGCTCGCGGCGATAATTTATCGAATGGTAAATGCGAGACGGATTTACGCCATTATCGATTAATCGGTACCCAGCGTTTGACTCCGCGTTTAATTTACATGCCAATTTATTTTATTGAACAGCAGCAAAAACCTCGACGAAGAATTCTACTTTGCAGATAAATTCTACTTCCAATTGTAAACATAAAATAAAAGATTTTTTTTTTTCATTTTTTCTTCCTTTATCTTAAATTAACGTGTACTCTTTTTTATCGAAGAACTCGTCTATTTTCCTTATCTAATCTATACTACAAATCATTGTTTTAAATATAAATTTACCGCCGTTAATTTATATCATCGTTTCTTTTCTCTTGACTTCCACGAGGAAGAGATGCCGTTTCGTAACGTAATTATCTCCGGTTCAAAACGATTGCGTAGAAGAGGAAGGAAAGAAGGGGTAGAAACGAGCCTCTTCCTTCTGCCCGTTTATATCAAAATGTGCACGATGAAAATGGTATAAAAACTAGGCACGCAATTCAAAAAGAAATAGTTGGGCTTTGGCCTCATAAAAAGTTTTTTTTCTTTTTTTTTTCTTTTTTTTTTTAATATTTTCGATGCCGTGTTTAACGAGGACAAACAATGGAATCGCTTGTGAACTCCTTAAAAAAGCTGAGTGACAATCGATTGCCTTTGTTACTTCATCTCGATAAGAATTGTCCATTACGTCGACTGTTTATATTTAATCCGGTCGGGTATCTATTATCACGAATTATATTTTATTTTAAAAAAATGTCTAAACTACTCATTGCAACTCTACAAAGATCGGTAGGACAGGGACGAGAATATACTTTATTAAAAATCTACTTTGAGCCACATTTTCGCTCACTGTAATATTCGATATAGCATTTCATATCAACTTGTATCTCTTTCATTACTTTATTAAACATCAGCAATGATTGTCGTTCTCGTAAACACATTCATAACACTGGGCTTTCTTCGCTTCCCCTTCTTGTAAACATTCAATAATCGCTTAGTTATTAAGGGGATTCTTGTGCAAAATAACGTGTTTTTGTTATCAATTTTTTGATCACTACGTGAACACGTAACAAACAATCTTTCGTTGAAGATACATATACTTATTTTAATACTTTGTATGGAACATTTTGATCATTATCCTGTTTTTTATTGACACAGTAAATTATGCACCATAATGTTACGTCATTTATGAATATTTTTATTCTCTTCTCTTGTAATCTTTGGTGTGATATTATTAAGTGTTATTTGTAACTATTTAAGTCAATTCCATGTGACTCCAATTCAATTCCATTGCTTGGAGATGCCTAAGTACTTTTTGACCATTGTTTCTTATTACTATTCGATTGACTTTCTTCGCTTTTTAAAGCGCTTAAGAATTTATTTTGTTTTGATAATTTCCGCAGTGATCTATTGTGTTTTCGTTGTTCTTTAAAGCGAAATTTTTCCTAGTATATACTTAAACATTGATATTATATATCCTGACTTTTCTCAACTATTTTCAATGAAATCATTATGTTCATTCTCTTCTTCCAGTAGCTTCAGATAATTCATCGTTTTCATCGTCTTCGATATCTATACTTTGCTCTGGAAGTAATGGAGGAGGAATAGTGGCAACATCAAAGCTGGAATCAGTACTTGATACTATTTGTCCGTCTTTAATTTCAAAATCAACTACTACTCGATGTCTCCTTTGCTGCTTTTTTCGCCTGAAAGCTCTTTGACCTCGATCAGGTGTATGCCCTGGACTATCCATACTGGATGAAGTATCACCCTCGCTTTGAGGACTTCTACCTGATGAATAAGGAAGAGTTTTAGTTCGTATCTGTGCTTTTATTTGCATTGGTGGGCTCGACGTTGTTGATTCTCCACTTAAACTTGTTGTAGAATAGTAAGGAGTAGATTTTGCTCTGATAGGAACAACAACCGGTCTTTTGGTAGATCTTGTACCACCTTGCATCATATCTTGAACCGGATCAGAACGAGCTCTACCAAATTTACGTTTGTTATGCAGAAGATCCACTTCGGGCAAAGGACGTTGTTCCTCAAAAGACCAGTCATCTTCGTTAGATCTGGTAAATCCAGCATAACCTTCGTGCATATCTTCTGAACTATCACCTCGATTGACTTCCATACGAACTTGGTCTCCACTAGGATAACGCATTGCTGGAACATTATCGTATAATTGATCTTCATCTTCTTCTGGTATAGGTCCAGGAAGATCAACAATATCCGGCAAAATATCAAAGTTTTCTTCAATCGCTTCATCGTATTCATTTCTCAACGTAATTCTTGGTGGAGAAATGTCAGAACTATGTGACATCATAATTACATTATCATCTTCAAATTCTTCTCTTTGTATTTCATCAAATTGACTTTCAACGAATTTTCGAGCTTCATCAAATACATCTTTTATCTCTTCATAGTGTTGATTATCATCCTCTTTTACAGAAACTTTTTGTTCACTTAGTTCTTGAAAACTTGAACTCTCTATAATTTGGCACTTCGAATTTGGTCGCATACTTGTACCACTTTTTTCCGAAGTTGTTGTATCACTTTGACTTTTATCTCCACCTACAGTCGAATAGTACTGTTGAGGAATGATAGTTGTACTACTAGACCAATCAGAGATAGAAGCTCCTAATTCTGCAAGTGAATTATCGTCTGATTTTGTACCAGAGTATTGGCAAAATTGTCGAACAGTATTGTTTGAGCTTGACCACTCGGACATTGACAATCCCATAGAAGTATCTTCACTATGCGAAGAGCCGGTAATATGGGAATTAGAACATGGCCTTACTACTACTTTTACTGTACCATCAATAGTTGCCGAAGAGCTTTGGTTATCTTCAAGAAGAGTAGACTGTAAATCATCGTGCAATGTTCGATTTTCATCACTAGAATCACTGTTTTGCGCAGTTTTTCCTCCAGGTGTATCTGTACTGTCAGTTACTGTTACTTTTACAGCTTCTTCTGGCTTTATTTCCATGTAAAAAGTTTCTACATGACTTACTACAGGTGTTTCAAGCATTGGCGAGCTAGGTGGCGAAGGCCAATCTTCAGATGTTTGTAATTGAAGTTTTGATCTTCTACTTTTAGGTGATTTTCCATCATCTTCACGAGCGCATACGTCAATTGGAATGTCCGGAAGTTCTGAAGAAGTTCGTCTATCTTCTGATACAGAGAGTACAGCAGCTGCTGATGGTGGATCAGACGATAAAGATGGTTGGTGGTCGCTTGATATTAAAGATTCATCATCAAGACTAGGAGATCTAGAACTTGGTTTAAAAGAATCTTCCATATCACTTTTATCTTGTTCTGACGTCGTCGAACGCTCTGATATTCTTGAGAGAGTCCTTGATAAGGAAAATGCTCCATAGCTAGCAAGAATTTCTGGACCAATCGAATAAGCAAATCCTCCAGGCATATCAACCAGATCGTCTTGAAAACTATCTTCATTCGGACCATTACTATCTTCTGAATGTGATTGTTGCTGATTGTCATCATGCGGCATCCACCCCTCTTCTAAACTTGAACTTCCCGAACTTTCAAGAGGGAATGGTCTCCATGTAGAACTTAATTCAGGTCTATGTGGCCCAGGATAAATAGAACTACTGCTACTTTCATCTTCTAAAGAAGCTTCTTTACGAGCTTCTCTAATCATAGCAATTTCTCGACGGTCAACGATTGGTTGAACTTGGCCTATACCCAGTGGTCGAGCTATCGAACAAGAACTCGAGTCAGGATCTTCTCGATCTGGTGTCCATGTACTTGTTTCTTCACTTCGAGAACGTTCAGTGCTGAGTCTTCCTTTTTTATCAACACTTAATCTGTTATCATCTGAATCACCAGATTTTTGAGCTGGCTCATCTTCTGGAAGTTCTTCAGCGCCATACTCATCGTCTTTGCGCATTTCTAAATATTCTGGAGTCAATTCAACTTCAACCAAAGTTTTTTCATCCATTTTGTCCACGCCATAATCAGGTGAACTCATCTCACTGTCAATAGCCTGCATTTGTATTTGTGTATCCAAAGCATCCAGTGTATCCTCGCTTGTATCACCAGAATCTAATCTTTTTTTTTCTCTAGGTTCTATTTCATAAGTTTCTTGATCGATTCCATCATCTTGCTGCTCATCACTCTGATCCCGATCATCGTCCGAACATTCTTCGATAGAAATCTGAATGGGAGATTTAGCCATATCTGGTCCATCTGGTGGAAAATCACTAAAGTCTGGAGTTAATGTTCCCTCTCTACTTCTACTAATTCCTTGAGCTTGGTCTTTAACAGCACTTATTGTAACATTTGGTAAATCTTCGCTAAAGTCTTTTGGCCTAATTTCCGTAAATTTAGTTTTTTCTACTTCTTTCTCTTTTTCTTTTTCTTTCTCTGCTTCGATTGCTTTCATTACAACTTCACTCATTCTTTTATCAGATTGCATTTTCTTAAGAGGATATTTTTGCCTATTGAGATCCACGTGACCTTCTGTATTTGATTCAGAGCTTTGATCAATAAATTTAGTTTGAGATCCATCTTTAATTTCAAATGCTTGAGATTCTTTCATGCTCAAACTTAAAATTTTTTGTTGTGCTTCAGTATTATCTAATAACAAATCTGGACACGGTATGAAGTCATTGTTTTCTGTTAACGGTGACTCTAAATATTGTGCAGATACTTCAGTACTTGAATGTGAATCAGTAAATATTTCTGGAATTGTAGTATGATCTGTACTATCAGATTTATTATTAGGCGATGTTTCCATTTGGATCGATTGTTGTTTCATTAGTTGATTTTTCTCAAAAGTTTCAGGCTCTAGGGACTTTTCTTTATCTTCTGCTTCCTCACTCACATCCACAGTATCATCTTTACTAGAAAAGGCATTTGCAGGCGGTAGTCGATGAACGGATATAACAGGTGCATCTAAAGATTTTGCTCTTCTTTGAGAAGTAGGAGATTGTGTGGCTCCTTGACGTTGTAAGGCACCGATCCCACTTCCTTCGGAAAGTCCGAGCCTAGCTCGAGCAAATAAAACAGGACTTTGTCCTGGTTTACGAAGAACTACTGGAGATTTTTTTGATTCTTTTTTCAAATCACTAATGATTTTCTTCACTTCAGCCACATGCTCTTGTTCAACTTTTGCAACATCTGGTATATGCTCTTGAGTATCTTTCTTTATTTCAAGTTTTTTGTGTTGTGTAACTTCATTTTGTTTTATAGAAATAATTTCATGTTTTTCTATAATTATGACATCTTCATGCCTAAAATCATGTTGTTCGATTGTTACTTCAGATATTCTTTTCTTTGGTGAAGCTTTTGGTGAAACTTTTGGAGATGCTTTAGGTGATACTTTAGGGGATACTTTTGGTGACACTTTTGGTGATACTTTTGGAGAAACCCTTGGTGAAACTTTTGGTGATACTTTAGGAGAAACTTTCGGCGATACTTTCGATAAATCAGACTTATTAGCTTTAACACTGACTGATCGTTTTGGCGAAATTTTATCGATTGAATCTTTTCTTTCTGTACTACCTAAGCTTTTAGAAATTCCAAGAGATTTTGGTCTACTTTTTTCATTTTTTAATGTAGATACAATTTTAATAAGTTCATCATCAACAGATGCAGATTTTGCTCGGGGCTTTTTCAAGTCATCGTCTCTTGAAGTTGAAAATGATCTATCTGATAATCTAGTCACTGATTTTGATCTTCCTTTTTGTATTATACTAACTTCAGGTACTACATCCGTGGAATCAATAATAATAATTTCTTGTGGCATTTCACTAAGTTTAAGTTTTGATTTATCTATCCTTGAACTTGACGGAGATGTTTTTATTTCTTTTGAACCACTTTTTTTTAAAGGAGGTTTGTCTCCTTCTAGAGATTTAGATTGTTTCTTGAAATCTTTTTTAACAGGATCCGATTTCATCTTTTTAATTCGTTTAGGTGATAAGTCTTGCGTAAAACTCTTATTTTCCATTTCTGGAGATAGAAGCGTATCTATAGGAGCTTTTTCTTCAGCCAAAGATAATGATTTCGATCGTAAGGGTTCACCGTGAGGTCTAAACATAAATGGAGTAAATTCGGGAACTTTCAGGCAGTCTAACTCCAGCGGTGGCTTCACAGGTACGTCATCAAGAGGCAAATCTGCTACAGGTTCAACAAAATCATCATATCCTGTGTCAATGATTCTTGGCCTGGATGACTTACATGCAGATTCTATTTTATCAAGAATTTGTTTCGTTTTTTCCGGTATGCTTGGTTTCTCAAGAGATTTAGGTTTAGTTTTCTTTGGCGAAGGTGGAGGCTTAGGAGACGTTGGTACAGACATTCTTCCATCGCTTTCGTATGCATCATCTCGAGAATGATCAGTAACAATAAGTCGGCTAGGTTTCCGAGCTGTTTGTGGCTTCTCTGGTATAGGCGGTTTTTTTACAAATGTTTGTTTCGATTTATCTGGATCAGGAATATCGGGTAAAGGCATATTTTCTATACTATCTTGTTTTTCTAAGCTATCATCAGGAACTGACAAAGATGATTTTTCTCTTAATTTTTCGCGACGTTCAAATTCTTGCCTCATTTCCATTTCAACAACTTCTGCAAAATTGAATTTTGATTTTTCTAAATAGTTAGGACTTCTTGAACTAGAGTCAGGAGAACGTCTTTTTTCAAGAGCTGAAATTATAGTAACAGTTGGATCTGTCGGAGATAAGTGCTTTGATGATTTTCTTTCTAGGGCTGAAATAATTGTAATATTAGGGTCAGTTGGTGAAAGTTTTGCATGTTTTTTATCTAGACTTAGAGATTTAGGCCCTATTGTTCCGGTTGAAGATTCTGATTTAACTTTATCCAAAGAGCTTGATTTCGATGACACTTTATCTTTAGTATGTCTTGTAGGATTAATCTTTGGACTTCGATCGGGTGAAATGCTTGGTGATAATTTTGAAGTCAAGATACTTTTTGGTTTATCGGAAGGACTTAATACTACTATTGGCTTATCAGAACTAACTAAAATGCTGCGAGGCTTCTCTGGTGATAATGAAAGTACACATGGTTTATCAGGTGACGTAAGTTTCGTTAAATCTATGAATGAAGCATCAGTGACTGGTTTAAGCGGTAACTTTGGTAAATCTTTGGCAAGTATTTTTGAAGAATGTTTTCCTAGTTTTGAACTGTCTGATTCAGATTTTTCATCCGACGCTGTACCATTCATAACATGACGTTTATGTAAAGTGTAAGGTATGTCTGTATTTGATTTACGCCCTTGTATACCATCAACAAACGCGTCTTCATCTCCAGAATCAGCAGGAGTAAGATCGATTGATTTCTGGTGCATAAGCATGTGTCGTTTGCTGTTCGATCCAAGTCTTTGTCTAGCTGGATTAGGATCGCTTTTTGTTCTCTCAATAGGTGTATGAATCGGTAAAGCTTCTTCAGGAAAACCAAGAACAACTCCGCCAACAACTTTGGGATCATATTCGGTAAATACAGCCTTAGACTTAATACCTTCTCGTTCTCCTGGAACACCAATTACCGTTTCCGTTCTTGATTCCATCGAAAGTCTTCCTTGGCGCTCTTTTTCTCTACGTTCTTCTTCTTTTCTTGCTTTTTCTAAGCTTCTCCAATCATCTCGCTCTCTTGGTTTACTTTCTCTTATTCGTTCAATTTGCTCACTGTGACGCCTAATATCTTGATATTCACTTTCATAATCCTCAATGCTGTATCTTTCCTTAGAACTAATATGATCAAAACTTTTTTGACTTTCGCGAACTTCTTTATAATCTAATTTGTCGTAAGTCTTACGATCATTGCTTCTCTTATCAGACCTTTTATCTCTTTTATTTAATTCGTATCGTTCAAATGAACTGAACCTTTCAATGGCTTTTGGATCAAAATCAAAAATAGATTTTTCTTTATCAATTCTATCAGCACTTTTATTTCTAGGTTTATCAAATGGACTTCTCATATTGACAGAATCACGTCGATCAAAATATCGCTGTTCATTCTCCGATAAAGGACTACGACCTGGACTATATGCCATATCCAATCGCTCTATACTTCTTTCTCTTCTATCACGGTGACGATGGTTCCTATAACTTCTTATATCAAGATTTTCCATACTTTTTCTTAACTCATGTGCATCAAGTTGTTCAGCACTTCTTCCCCTATAATCGCGGAAGTCGTAGCGACAACTAGCACGTCTGTCTCGGCCGAAATCAAGTCGTTCAAGACTTCGTTCACGTGCATCAAGTCGCTCCATGCTACGCCGTAATTCAGCGTTGCGCCGAGTTTCTCTTGAATCAATTCTTTCAATACTTCGTCGTTCACGCGAATCAATTTTTTCAGTTGACTTACGTTCACGAGAATCCATTTTCCGAATTTCTCGAGAATTTTCACGTTCTATACGTTTACGTTCTTTCTCTTGCATTTTTGACAAAATCTTTTCAACTTTTATCTCCGCTTCCCTAGCTTTTTTCTCGCGTGCTCTTTGTGACCTACCTAAACTACCCGTTTCAACGTAAGGCCGCAGAGGCTGATTATCTTCCAAACTAGCTATGCTTCTTGCTCTAGTTTGTCTACCTGCTATAGCAGCTCTACTCGTATCTACTGGACTGAGATCATCATCGATTCGTGATTTTGGTCTCATAATACCTTCGTCCCTTAAAACTTCCGAATCTACGTGAGTAATTTTGTGCTTTGGTTTAAGATTTTTAAGTTCATTTAAAACTGTCATTTTTTGTTTTTGAACCTGTAATACAACGGGATCTACTTTATTAGAATCCTGATGTGTAAGTTTATTGCTCTGTTGCTGTTCAATAGAACTAGCATGTCTAGTTTCGAATCTTCGTTCAATTTGTGTATTCGAACGTTGAATGCGCGATTCCGTAACAATAAATTCGGTTTCCGTTCGCGTAACCGTTGCGGAGTATCGATCAACCGATTTCGCGTTTTTCGAACTCTTAATATCCGCGAGTACAGTCTTGTATAACTGTTTGTCTGTAGAACGAATCGATTTTTGTTTGATAAAGGAATCAGTTTCGGAGTCCATTTGAAACATTTCCGGCTCGATTCCTTCATCGCTTTGATCAGAAAGCGGTTCGTTCTCATCGCGTGGACTCGAGTAAGACTCGGGATACTCAAACTCATCGCGTTCCAGTAACTCATAAGAATCATGCGACAGGTCATCGTGTGAGAGATCGCCGGCATGCGCCGATCCCTCGTGCCCCGACTCGGTGGACAGCGACGACGTGCCCGGGTAAGAACTGCTATAGATCTTGTCGGGCACGGAGTCGCGGTCCAACGAGGGGAGCTTTGAGCTCGCCGCGCTGTACGAACGATTGGTCTCGTCGTAGCGCGTTACCGGATTGTCGAGCTCACCCTGTGACGGTAACTGGAATGCGTCGAGACCTGAGTCCGGTTCCTTCGTCTTTATCGTCGTAGTACGCGCCTTGCCTGAGTCCTCAAAACTCGTCGCATAAAGTTCGCGGCAGCTCGCCGAGCGCTGCCACGAGTACCTGGGCAGGGGTCGCGGCGCCGGGAATTCAGGGGGACTGCTGTTAGAGGGGCTGATACGACCTGTTGATGAAATCCTGGCTTGCTGCGGGTGCTGTTGATGCGGATATTGTTGTTGATTGATAGCATGCAATGGTACTTGGCCCTGGCTGTATGGCGTGGCCGGGGAATGAACGTCGATAGAGGTGAGCGTCCGATAGGACATAGCTGTGTCTTCGCGACGGTGACTCGTCCCGCCCATCGAGACACTCGTCACAGTCGTCGGAGAATCCAGTGTCATCGAACCGCATGACAGAGACAGAGCCGGTGTTTCCAGTGCTAAAAGCGTATAAAATGTTCATTGATTTTAATATTCAAACTTATCGATTGTTTTTAAACTTTAATTAACATATTTTATTTATAACCAAAATTGTGTAATATATATTTTATATCAAATGCGTGCTTGTGAACTTTTCTGCAGTTTACTAATTGCATACCTACGCTGTAACGATAAAAGTCCCGGTTGACTTTGAGAGATCATCAAATAATTAATTTTATTTGTTTATACTTTTCATTACATTATTTACTTAATAATGATAAGATGGAGATAAAAATACTTAGTCATAAAAGATTACTCTCATAGTCAAAAATGTGAGATCTCCAAATATGAATGATATAGACAAGAGGCGAGATTATTTCTCTATATAAAAGCTGTATTAACTCCTACGTAACACTACTATTAGCTACACTAATAGGCAACTCATATATATATATATATATATATATATATTTATGCATATATATATTTACAGTAATCATATATTGGCAAATAAAAGTTCGCACCAAATCACTAATAATAAACAAAAATGAAAAAACGACAGGTGTCAAACGAGTAAACAGTTAAAATAAAATTAAAAAAAAAGAAAAATTTATTGTGACAAAATAATAAAACGTAGAGAGTAAACATGGAGTTTAAGCGTTTTTTCGTTTTCTTTTAGTGTTTCAGTGGTTTGTGTCGCTCGTGGTACATACCAGGATCGCCGAGGGGCAGGAGGGGGTGGGCAGAGATGCTGGAGCTGCCCAAAAGGGAGCTGCTTGATGTGGCCCCACGATAGCCTCCCCCCTCCGAGCCCTGCAATGCCCTACCACTGCTAGTCTGCCGGAACGAATTGGACCTGCGAGCAAGAGAGAGTCAAGTTCAGCATCAGACCTAACGCTACCATATCCTTAGTTTTTTCTTTTCTTCGGTTATTTTTAAAATTTCTTTGTTTTCAATAATAATTTTTTTTTTTTTTTTTTTTTTTTTCAATCTTATTTTAATCGAAAATTTTGACTTTAAAGTGGTCGTGATGTAAACTTTAAAATTTTATTCAAATTTACCCTCCTCAAATTATTAAATTTTGTTTTGTAAATGAAAAAAAAGTTAAAAGTCTCGACAAGCCATTTCGATTTAAATTATTCCGGAAAAGCTTGTACGAGCTAAATGTGCTAATAAATGTTTCTTTTTATCTGCGATACTTTGCTTTGCGAATGATGTCACTAAGCAAAGTTTATAAACTTTAAATTGTTAACCGATCCTCGTGCTCCTGTTGTAAAATCATCGCGAACTATCGTAAATAAGTTAGTAGAGTTAGTTTAGTAACTATAAATGACAAAAAGACTGATAATTATTAAACATTATAAAATATAAAACGTTACAAGATAAAAGATTGTAATATATGGTTATAGTGAGAGAAATATAAGTGAGAGATAAAAATTCGAATCTAAAGATTCAACTACTGCTAAATTGAAAAGATATATCCCTTTGAGATATTTCTTTGAACAATTATAATACTAATTAAAATGTCATTGAATCTCAAGGGCTAAGTGAAACTGCGTGACGTGTGACATAATGGATTTACATTTGTGATTTGTGTCGTCATTTAATATCATATAATAATTATGCTAATATGCAGTATATAATAATAAAGGTCACATCGACATATGAATATATAAGAAAAATAGAACGTAATTGGCAATATAAGTGTGATAATATAATATAAAAAAAATATTGACGGAGGGTATAACATCGATGATCATTCGGGTTTAATCGTGCCTGATGGTGAGCCTGACTCCCCGCCACCCCTGTCCGAGCAGGCAACGCTTACATTGAAAAAACGGGGTCATACAGAAAATAATAAACTAGCATATGGAACCAGTGCACACAAAATCTTTCTCCCTTTGTATAGGTTTTAGTCATTTTTTTTATTTTTTATTTTTTATTATTATTTTTTTTTTTTTTTTTTTTTTTTTTTTTGCGAAGAAAAATAAAAGTCGTAGAAAACATGCCCATAAAATTTATCCTTGTTTAATTTAACATTTTAATTAAGAATATGTAATTTCAAAATAAATAAGTAGTTGTTATCTAAATTTTTTTTAAATTGAAGTAAACTTAAATAAAATATATACTTAAATAATATTTATTTTAAATTAAAACTTTAGCTATTAAATAAAAATAATATTATTTTGAAGATTATCGTTTCATTTTTCTAGGCATTATTTTTTTTTTATAAATAGCTTTAAAATAGATCGATTCTGAACAATTTAATTTGATATTACGATCGTATCATCGTATAAATTAATTTTGCGGTATGCAACCCAATCTATTTTAGTTTTATTTGATCACTGAATTCTATTTATAAGTCAACTAAGCAAGTTTAACTAATGCATCAATTTATCGATCAAATCTCGTTTCAATATAATCGTATCTTTCTCCGCAAAAAAAAAAAAATGTGATCAAAGCTCGACGTCTTTGTGCATCAAAAGGAAAGAAAAACATAGAGGAAGTACATAATACAATAAACGACGTCAAGCTTCGATTTTAATTGAAAGGTGCGACTTGGTATTATTGCAAGGACGTGATAACGAGATCGTTATAACGACAAGACATTGGCCACCTGCTGTCGGGGTCTACGGCGAAATTCCTCGGTTTACTCATTGCTTTTTTTCTCTTTTATCGTATTGACCGTATGATTGTTAATTTTGGACAATTTATTATATACATTGAATTATTGTATTTAAATCTGAGCGGGGGCATACTCAACGGTACTCATGCACTAGCTACTAGTATAATAAACGGCAAATCACTCAGGTGTCAAGAAACCCGTTTGTACAAATAAACTTGGACATGGTTTTCTCTTTGGAAGATTTACATATTTAGTTTGCTCACCTTTGAAACGTTTGCCTCTTTACGTAGTTATCGCGCACAAATTCCACTATCTGCTTCTGCGTCTTTCCGCTGTACCTACAGATGAATAATAAAGGTGTTAAGTACTTTAAGCAAACTTACAATTTGAATGAAGTGTATTATTTTATGATAATTTTTTGTTTCGAGTTAATTAATCTTACCTAAAGGATGATCCTCGACTGAGTACTCGAGTCTTTTGCCGCGTAACTCGTTTAACAACCGAACAACGGAAAAATCCATGATTCTCGACGCACTTCTTCCAAAAATTTTTGCATTCGTTGCGACTTTCAAAGAAAAACTCAACTGTGTCCTTATAGAAACCCTGCAATAATTTACATAGAATTAATAGAATAATAACAGATCCAAAAAAAAAAAATGTTTTATTTTTAAACGGTACAGAATAAATCTTACATAGCCTTCCGGATGGAGTTTTATTAAAAACTTCTTTCGTTTGAAACTAATTTTTCTAATTTTCGCCCAACTAAACGTGTTTATTTTAGTATAATTCTGAAAGACTATGATTCCCATATGTGCCACAGCCAAGTTTAACGGTACTCCTTCATGATCCTGTATAAGATAGAAATATACATTTTAGAAAATAAAATATATAAAATCATAATTCATTTTTTTTTTATTTTTTATTTATTTTTTTTTTTTTTATAAAAATGAAAAGCCAAAAGAAAAATCAAGTAATGATATTTTACCTTTGCAGGATGCATTTTTATTCCGTAAAGTTCACAACGTCGAGCCGTTTCCAAAAGATTGAGGTCCGCTTCAGCAGGTGATTGGCCACTTGTAAATCAAAACAATTGTTTTGTTAATCAATTGTATCCCAATAAATAAAATTGATTAAATAAGTAAATTACTTAATGTTTTAATGAACGCTAAGTTTACATAATTAATTAAGAAGCGAAAAAATTAACGAAAACATTACGAATTGAGAATGTTAATTTACATATATATAATACATAAAAGTTGTATATATTTAAATCACAGTAAAAAGAAAATATTTACTCGAAGCCGTGTATATTAATTAATTTTTTTCATTTTCAATTTATCTGTTGCTAAGTATAAAAAATGTTACTATTTACGATCTTAGATTAACCATTCTCATCACAACGATAAAATCTTTAAAGTAACATTAAACGTAAATTTCTACATAGAGAATTAAGATAAAATGGTATGCAAACGCAAGTCTCGATTAACGATCGAGATAAAATTTTCAATAAAATAAATTAAAGCCGCTCCAGTTTCCTCGTCTATGCGCATTATATTTACGATTCGCAAATCAATTGTGCAGATGTATATGTATATCGCGCGATGACTATGACAAGGCTACGATTCACAAAATAGACGCGCATTCTCGGCACGTCTTTTATATAACCGGCGCGTGAATTGTTATTCAGATACTTGGTGCGGCTCTTTTCATATATATATATATATATATATATATAAGTTAAAGGTTTATACATATACGCGGATATAACAACGACAATAGACACTTACGCGTGTTTCTTGTGATTCTCCATTATCCGTCGCTCGAGCTCGTTGTCCTGATGCGGCACGAATTTGTACGTCGACAAGTACGTGTGATCCGGGTAGTCCTCGATAACGTAATCCCCGCATTCGGCTGTGGATATTTTTTTATTTATTTATTTATTTATTTATTTATTTATTTTTTTCAACAGAAATAAGAAAAATTGTTATTCAAGTTTATGCGGATTCTAGTATTGGCGGAAAGTTTAATGTAGTGAGCTATGAAAGGATGTCAATGACTTGCTTATCGCGAATAATGAATGCATCGGAGACTTTGACTAATCGTGAACTCGTTTAAAAATGGTTAATGTACGTTTTTTTTTTTCCAGTTTAATGTCATATTTAACGTTTTTTCTATTATATTTTTTACCTGTTTTATATCAGATAATGCACTAAGAGTTTGCAAAGCGTTCGTTATACAACTGTACCTTTCTAATGTCTTGCAAAGAAGAAAAAATAAAGAATGTATTCGTTGTTTTGAATTTTGCAAATTAATTATTAATAAAAGTTCTCAGATGTATTAAAAATTTATAAATTATATCTTGTTTGTCACTTTCAACATACTATATTGATATAGTATAGACATAGTATATTGATCGTGTGCATATTTCGAAAAATATTCATCTTACGCATTATTTTAAAAAACTTTTTACAAACTTTGAGCATTTGAAATTTCAGATGAATCGAATATCGATTGTTCTGTAAGTTTTCAATATATTCTATACAAAATATACAACGGCATTTCTACTAGTTTTATTTTCTAAGTTCTCAATGCACTTCTTTAATACTCGTATTTCAATTTTCTCCGACCTTATTTATATACGCGTTTCAACGGTTTTCAAGAAATTTATCAAGTTAAACAATTAATTATTCATCATTTTAACGGCCCATTGGTGCTCCAAAACGAGCCTCGCATAACAACGTAAGTTTCCTACATAAAATTCATTTCTACATTAATCATCGTCGATAGAACTCTTTAATTTCAATCGGTATATATATCCCTTCGACGAGATATACATTTTTTCCTTCCCCCTCCCTTCTCATGTCATAACAACGTACGCGATTCCTTGAGTCGTTGCGGTTTACTCGCGAGTCCATATATCGAGTCCCAAGAGAGCGCAAAAGAGAATGAGAGAGAGAGAGAGAGAGAGAGAGAGAGAGATGTCAAGTGTATGTATATATACATGTGCGCGCGGACCCATTTAGAATTTACGTATCGTAGGCAGTGGTATTGTGCGAGTTATGAAAGCCAATGCCTCCACAATGGCCTTGCGACAATGAGCCAATTGTGCCCTGGGATTGAAGTAATCAAGACATCCGCGACGTGAACGAACCACTCGCTCTTTCTCTCCCTCTCTCTCTCTCTCTCTTTCTCTCTCTCTCTCTCTCTCTTCCTCTCTGTAGCTTATATAAGCTTTACGTGCACATATAGATATACGTCGCCAAGTGCGAGATACACGGTACGTTTTGAAAATTTTAACGCTCGTCCAACGTTGCACCCGTAATTTTTTTTTTTTTCTTTTTTTCATCAACTTGTCGCTCGATTATTTAATCGCGTTATGTACGTTTCGTTCGAGCTCGTTTTCGCTATTTCCCTAGTGTTCAGCGTTGATCTTATAGTTTTGTTCGTTTTTCATTTATCTTTAACGTCTTAATTTACCAGCGAAAGATTATCGTCAATTTTTAAAACTTTCCACAAATTTTATGAATGAAAATTAAATAAAAAAAAAAGTTTGCCTCGTTGATGTAATAAATTTAAAAGTTTGTCGAGAACGTCATTCATACGAGTAATATGAAAATATGTTTTATCCTTCTTCAAAGCAACTTCAGATTACAAACGCTATTGAGAATGACAGTTCCGTTATGACATCACTTCGTTGCGCGATTTAACGCGCGTGACGTCATCGAATGTAATTTCAAAGCGATAAATCTTCTGCAACCTTAAACTCCATTAATATTCCATCTTTTATTTCTACTTAGTTACTTTATTCGTACCATGAAAAAAAGAAACTTTTACAAAGATCTACATTTAAATTGAAAATGATTTTCGTGATTCAATCAACGACCGGTTTATTGCCTTTTATATAGATTCAACGATAAAGAAAAAAAAAAAAAAAAAAAAAAAAAAAAAAAAAAAAAAAAAGACGTATTAAACGCGATTTTGATATTTAAATTTATATACTCAATAAATAATTGATATTACGTATAAATATTATTTTTTTCCAAAGAATTTACTGCGACGAAACGTTGATTTAAAAGTTACAAAAACGAAGCATAAAAAGGTTACTCGATCGTGCACACGTCAACTTAAAGTTTCAAATTAAACTTTCGAAACAATTTTTTTCCTCGCAATCCTCGACATCCACGCAATTGTATACATCCCTAAAAACGCTTTATCCTCGACATCCCCAGAGCTATTAAAGCCCCTACGAAAGAAGATAAATAAAAAGAACGTACACGTAGTCACATTTCACTCGCATCCACTCGTTCCTCTCGTTCTTTCCCCGTCCTCGAAAATGTATTCTAACGAAATCAATAAAAGCTAAAAAGCAGAGTTTGTCGCGGGGAAAAGAGATGGTTTAAAAAAAAACAAAAAACAAAAAACGAGGAAAAGAGAGGGAGAGTATCATAGATTAAAATATTTTGCATAGCAAAAGGCGCCGCCTGTAATGTACACATACACACACACACACAAACACACACACACACACACACACACATACAGACAGACAAAGCGTCAAAACCACTAACCTTGAACTATATAACTGGCCATGAGGGCGGCAGTATTGTCGTTGCACTGCAGCAGGCCCTGAGCGAGGTCGCGTTTTATTTGCAGGCAAAACAGGTATCGGGTGAATTCCTCCTCGAGTTGGGCAGGATCCGGCGTGTAGAACTTTACGCAGAACCTTAGGAGCGGATCGACCAGCGACAGCCCCACTTGCCTGCAAACTGGTTTCTCGAGATCCAGCCAGTACTGCACGGAGAACAGAAAGATGGAAGGAGTGAGTTTCTTTCATTCTTTTTTTTTTTTTTTTTTTTTTAATACCGAGATGTCGATTGTCTATGGGTTTACTTTATTCGTCGATACGTTATTTTTTTTTGTTTAAGAAACTAAGAATTTGATTTTATTTAAAATACAAAAGCTTCGCGAATTTGTAAGGCAAATATCGTTTATCCACGTGTAATACGTTTTGATTTTTAAGCGACATTATAAAAAAAAAAAAAAATTTTACCGTTCCTGGTGTATTGAGAATTTTGTAAAGGATTTGGAATTTAAATTTTACGATTGCTCTTTTTTTAAAAAAAAAGTAGTAACATAAACAATTATGATGGAATTTTTTCGATGCGCATTTTTTCACAATTTTTTTTCGTTTTAACGACTTATTTGTCTTTTGAATCATAACTTTAAATTTAAATCTATAACGACTATCTTTTTTAATTTAATGAAGAATATAAACTTTTGAGCAAGGCAAGAAATAAAATATTCATCAGCGTTACAAAAGAAAATATCAGGTATATACTAAAACTGCTTGTTTTGTAATTTTATAATTATATAAAAAATTCAAAGAATTGAAAGGCGAATAATTTTAAAACGAGTTTTTCCGTATCATTGACTTCGTTAAAAACATTTTAAATGCACATTGATAAAATAAACTAAACTTTCTATAAGAAAGTAACTTAAATAATTATCAACTATCAAAATTATACGAAAAATATAATAATTAAAATGCTTTCGTAAATCGAGCAAGAAACTTAACGTGACTCCGTAAAATATTAAAATTTCGTTAAAATTTTTACCTTAGTTCCATTAGGCTCCTGGTACTCAAGACCGAAATAGTCCGCCTCCAAGAGATGCAGTTGTTTGCATACTTGATCGAACAGTACCCTACCTAACGCCTTTGCCTGAAATAAGAGAGGAAAAAAAAACAAAAGAAATTTAATTTTACGTTGAATATTTTAACTGACGGATGGTAAATTGCGAAAATAATAATAATAATAATAATAATAATAAAAAAAAAGGTTTATTTCCTTGAGAAACTCGTTTTAACGTTTTTTTGCGGAAGGGTATATTACGTGTATGCGGGTTAAATTTTTAATACTTTTAGTTTCTTGTTTTTTTAAGTTGGAATTGGAGGAATTTTTTTTTTTTTTTTAACGTATTTATTTGAAATAATGTAAATTTTTAATAAAACGGTAAAAAAGACGAAAAATGAGAAATTTTTTTATTTTTCGAGAGAATTAAAAAATTTATTAATGATAAAATGAAATTTTGAACGTTTATGATTAATTAAAACAATAATTACGATGTACTCGAACCTTTGAATTAAAAATTTTATATAATAAGTATATGAAAATAAAATACTTAAGCGTACTTTTTAAAATTATATTCGCCTAATTATAAGTTTGAAAATTATTCTTAGTTAAAATTGTGCAGTTAGATGTGTAATAATTTTAACTTTTCGGAATAAAGATTAAAATATTATCAACATTAATTATAACAACATTAAACGTGAGATGATTATTTGTTCAATTTATATATATATAGCTTAGAACAATGATTGTAAAAACATTTAAAAAATAACGTTTGATCTATTTCATCGTTGACATTGTAAAAAGTGCCTCATATTATCGTAATTTTTCAAGCGCAACGAGAATTGAATAAACGAGAATAATGAATAATCATAATAAAGTAATACGATTATTTATTCCATTCGAAAGTACTGTGGCAATTTCGCATATTGCCTTTAATAAAATTAAAACACAAATCTAATAAAATTATACTCATTGTATTTATACGTTGCGGCTCGAGTAATAAAAATAAAATCGATAGTTCATAAATAAATAATACAAAACTTCGATCTTAAACAATCGTCATACAGAGAGGAAAATAAACCGGGTAAGAGGAAGGGGAAACGCACATAGCCAAGGTTGAAATAAAACCAAAAGCAATCTTAAAACAATGTTATCATCCTCGTAAAATCTAAACAAACTCCAAGCCTATCATCCGCTTGATCTAAAACTTGCGAGAGATATAAACGTATACGAGTACACGTACGTGTGTAAGCTCGTCGTTCCCTCGTCTCGCATAGTTAGTTAACCGTGGCAGTCCATCGCCGGTTGCACTCTTATAATGCAAATCGTTCGAACACAAAGACTATATTTGCGAGGCGGGGAAACGCGTGTCTCTCACGATCGATAGCCTCTCTCTCTCTCTCTCTCTCTCTCTCTATCTATCTCTCTCTCTTTCCTATGCGCTCATCTCTTCTCGCGCGTATAACGCGTTGAAAAACCGATGCACATTATGTGCTCTAATAGTTGCAGCTCACTCTCTCGATACGTACGGTTACGAGAGGTAAGTTTCACTCGGTGATAAAAAGCTTTCGCTTGTAGCTTTCGATCAAGGCGAGGCTTAGGGAGAAAGGTGAGGTTTCGAGAGACGCGGTTTTGTCTTGCTCGAGGCATTGTCCTCGCTTTTGTTTAATGTATCTCTGTTGGAATAACTACACTTTTTTTTGTCTTCTTCTTCTTCTTCTTCTTCTTCTTCTTCATTCAATTGGTATATTTTCATGCATCTCGGGTGCATTAACTAAGCTTATCGTTGATGTATGGATTTTCTCTTTTAATTTTAAACGCGAGCCGGATAAATTACAGCCACGTTCTTGATTAACTATCCGTGGTATTTTTACGTGCACGGGTGTGGTGAAATATTATTAAAATAGTTCGAGGAAGAGATAAAAAAAATATAGCATTTTTCAAAATAAAAGTGATAGACTTATATCTTTTTTTTTTATTGCGTTTTATTGCGAGAACAGGTAAATTATCCATTTTTAACGATACGTTCGAGGCTAAGCGGAACGCAAATGAATCAGCCGTTAATTATTAGACCGCGAAGTTACTCATTTTTTTTTATTTTTTTATTTTTTTTATACGATTGCATGATTTACGCTGGTGTTAAAATAAACAATAATTTAACTTTTGATCCTGAAAAATTTTATAATTAAATTAAGAGAGATACATAATGGAGCGTTCGTTTTCTTTTTGTTTTTTCAGAAAATTTATATGTATATTGGATTACCTACATGTTTTACCGAGAATTCAAGTTCATTTGTGGATATAATCTCTTTTTACGGACAATCTAGTAAATAATTTATTAAATTAAGTTAAATAATAAAATTAACATATACTAATTTACTTCGAAATAAAATTCTCAAGCTATTACAGAGCAAATCTCAAAGAATCAGAAAAGTATTTTGCGCAGGAGGAAAAAAGGAATCTTCAACGCTCCTTAAACCATTCGCATGATTCGATTGCTTCCTTTAAAGCAATTTTCACGAACCAAACACAATTCAGCGTGGAAAAACTTTTCTCTTTTCTACAAAATACATTATACCAAAATGTCAATTGTATATATGTATACAAACACACGTAGGCAAGAACCAAGAGAATCCGAGAAATGTTTGTACGCTCGAGTGATCTTAATCGGCTCGCTGTGTATATAACGCGAGCGAAAAAAAAAGAAATGATGATACGCCATATGTGTACATAACCCACCGCGTGAGAAAAGCGAGAACAAGAGAAGAAGAAGAAGAAGAAGAAGAAGCGCAGCTTTGGTATAAGGTAAGAGAAGAAAGAGACGAGTGGCCGCGAAAAGGATAATCGACGCCGGACACAAAAGCTTCACCGAAAGAAGAAGAGCCACTACTCGTGTATACGAGTATACATACATATATACGTGTGTACGTTGTGTCGTATACACAAAGCCGCTTTCTTTCCACGAGAAAGAAACAGCGAATGAGTTCCGGTCGAGCGACATTAAGCCGTTCAATGCGAGAAGAAGCGCGCGCGGAAAGCACGAGAAAAAAAGTGAGAGAGAAAAAAAAACGAGCGATCTCAGCTTTTTCATTCTAGCGCGCGCGCATCCCACGCCCCTTGACCCCGATATTCATACACGCTGTGTGTGTGTGTGTGTGTGTGTGTGTAGCTGCAACGGTGAGCTTGCATTAAACCAACCCGACGGTAAATTGGACATAAATCAATTTTCTCTGTGTATATACGCGGTTTTCTATTCATTAGGTTGGCTAACCTCTTCTCTTACTCTCTTTCCATAAATGTAAGCGCGCGCGTGTGTGTATGAGTATGGGTACACGCGTCGAGTCTTGTTTATGTTTATATATTTAAATGGTCGGTGCGATGAGCTTCCAACTTGCTTGGGATACGGTAGTTGAGCTTTTTCTCTCTCTCTCTCTCTCTCTCTTTCTCTCTTGTTGGATACTTGTTGCGTTGACTGTTGTTGTCTTTTTTTTCTTTTTTCAATTTTTTTTTCTTTTTACTTTGCTTTGCTTCTTTCGTCGTACTCATCTTTGTCTGAAGATGAAAGATGAGATTGTAGATGATCTTTTGCCTTGCGGTCCGCCAAAATACGAGGTACAACGAACTATTTTTCTTCTTTTTACCGCAACGGTGTAAAAGATTAATTTAATTAAATTATGGAGTTTATGGTAATAACGAAGATTCAAATTAAATTGTCGTGTCGGTGATAACTAGTTTCATCGTGATATTCTTACAAAATCTTTTTTTAAATTCAACGAGCTAATGGTTATTTTCAATGATTTTAAAAAAGATTTATCATATACTCATGAACTGCTTAATTGAATAATTTATCGATGCCCAAAAACTTTATTGAATTTAGTATCTGGTTAATCAATTGTTCATTAAAAAAATTATTTGTAAAATAACTGTTTAAAAATGAAAATCTAAATTTTCTTTCCTTTTCAAATCTTGTTACTCAAATATTATATTATCGCATATATTTCGAGTAACATACATCATAAGAGTTATTTTAAAATATATTCCGATGCGTACATAAGTGAAACATATGTATGCATAATCTTAAAAAATTTATCGTCCTATCCCATGTTTGATTTTTCAAAATATCCGTAACCCGTTTTAAAAAAATAACACTTGATATTCACATCACGATAAGAGAAAGATAAGATTCAGCTGAGTTGCAACTTTTTTCATAATTTAACCGAATAAAAATTGTATCGTTTAAAAGATTCACATATGTTATAAAATACTTTTGAGAAAGATAATGCTAATTTTTTTTTAACTAAAACAGCGCGCATCATAAGCACGAAATAACGTCTTTCAAAACTAACACGAGCATCAATTTTAACGATGGATAATAAAAAGAAAAAGGAAAAGGGAAGAAAGAAAGAAAGAAAAAAAAAAAAAAAAAAAAACGAGCGCACCACCTCGCAATTTTAATTCCGAGAACTACTGTTTTATTTGAACTTTAAAACGATGTCATCGTCATCATCGCCATCATCATCGCTTCCATCAAAAAGAGAAACGAGCGACGTTCAGCAATGCCGTGTACATACACGTATATAAAATTTTATCTAAAAGTAAACCTAAATCACAAAATGCACCTGGAATCTTATACCATAAGTTCAACGACGACTCTGTACAAATATATATAAGTATATATATTTACATATCGTTTTAAAAGAAGCTAATATCTCACCATTTCGTTGAATAAACAACGGGCGAACGAGAGATATACCTCTTAAACGCGTACATATGGAGAAGAAATTAAAGTCAGAAAGCGCCTTTATAAACACATGTATACGATACATACGTGTAAACGCACGGGCAAAGCTTATTTGCGTTAACGCACCTACACACTTACATGGATATGTGCATACGACAAATTGAGCATAAATCAATTCCCTATACATGCGGTTTATTCATTAAAGCTGCGGATATGAGCGCGACTAGCACACCCGTTGAGAGTAAGTGAGTGAGAGAGAGAGAGAGAAGGAATAATGCTTGTTTACTAAAGTAATTGCGTCCATTTTATGCATTTGCTGTCGAGATGTGTATATAAACAACAAAGATGACGAATCTTTTTTTAGTTTGTATCATATAAAACACGAGTATTCTTTTTTTGCTTATTTTTTTTTTTTTTTTTTTTTTCTTTTTTAATTAATTATATCGTTTTTTAATGCGCTGGTTCACGCTTGTGCACAAATATTCAATTGGATTTTATTGATTGCACCGTCACTAGCTTATAATTATATGCAAATATCGCGGCGTTTTGTCGCGTCTGTGTAAAACCAACGCTGGATTATTTTTCTACCGAGCGACGACGAATTTTATTTAACGATTGGCTAATTTGTAAGAAAAATACAAATTAATAATGTTCCTATTTTATTTTCATTTTAAGGTAAAAAAAAAAAAAAAAATATTGCAAATACAGTTACGTACGCGAGTTTTAGAAGAAATTTCAAAGGGCGCGGAGATTCGGTTTGCGTCAGCGAAAATTTCGTCTTCGCTTGCAAAATATTGCGGTGTGATTGAATCGATAAATTTTATTGATCTAAAGCTGAAAAAGTTTTTAGCCTTTGTTTCATATTTTTTTTTTTCTTTTCTTTTTAAAAGTTTTATAAATGACTATTTCTTTGTTGTAACCCAAGGTTATAAATGAATAGAGGACGATACAAAAAAAATGTTATTTAATATAAAAATTACTCATTTAAATAATTCTATAAATTTATACGATGAAAATTCTAGCGATTTTTTCGTTTCTTTTTTTTTTTTTTTTTTTTTTTTTTGCATAAAATATAAGCCCATTTTCATTTGCTCTTAAGAAAATGTAAAATTACGAAATCAATAAAAGGCGATAATGTATTCGATAATCACAATAAAATCGCTTATTAAAACGGTATAAATGCAGGGAACAAAGACTTAGCCGTTAAATTTTTCGAAAACGACTCGTTAATCAGACGTTAACGCGACGATTAACTAACCCAATCCTTACGAGAGTCAATAAACCCAAGAATCCATTAATTCTCATCGTTCGACAAAACGTCGGCGAATTATCCACGACGCGAAACTATTACAACCGCAATTGTCGCTGAAAAAACGAGAGAAAACCTCAGCTCGACTCTCTTTCCTCATTGGTTCGTAAATTTTCACGCGCGATTTCAAAAATTAATCCCTTCTCTTTCTCGTCGACGTGGGAAACACGTGTTTGGCATTTGCCCTCGCATTTGAGGAATGTTTTGTATTCTGACTGACGCTTTCGTCTATATACATATACATATACGTAAAAACGCGCCTCGGAACGCGCGATGATTCCAAACGTGACAGTTACATGTATACGGGACAGGAGAATGATAATCGAGACGCGCTTTTCCTCGATTTCTTTTGAATGAGTAAGTGCACGAAATAGAATGGAGTTTAAAATTTATTTTAATTATCAAGAGAATTCGTTTTGATTTGAATGTCTTTTATTTTCTATTTACATTTTAAATATGCCGATTGAACGACTCGTTTAAATGAACGATAAAATTAATGTATTTAATCTATTTTTTATGCAAATAAAAATTTAATCTAATGTTAAATTTTTTGTTCGATTTGTTAAAAAGCCTAGTTTTTTATTCTTCAATTACCCAAAATGTTTTAAAAATAAATAATTTTATATTTTCATTGACGAGTTAAAATAAAGTGTTTACGTACGTTAAAACTTTTTAAAATTCAGTCAAAAGTAAGAATTATAGCAAAGAAATAAAAAGTCGTTTACAATAATCGCTTAAGAGTTTCTAATATTCATAATTACAATATTCATCGGTTGAATAAATCGAGCGCGCGTGAAGGTTATCTCAATAACTGAATTAAAAAACTAAAAATCGACGCAGTCGATCACCGACAACCGAAACTTCAACGATAAACATTCGTTTTCATCTTTACCAAATCATTACTCAGCACAAATATACCTCAAAAGAAACCGTCACCGGTATAATCATTCCATCCATTAATCACTCGCCCAACATCATAGATCACAAATCGCTCGAGGTACAAAAAAGAATAACCAATAATCGTTCATTCTCTCCTCACCGATAAGAAAAAGAAAAAAAAAAAACAATGAAAAGAAAGGAGAATAAGCACGTAAACGATAAAGAGAATTCATAAACGATAATAGTTGATGAAGGCGCGATGTTACTCACCTGAACCTGAAACATGGTGACCGAATCGTCGAGCATTTGAACCCGGAAAGCCAGCATTTTTCCGGCCTTGCGGGGCGTCGTCGGGGGCGTACGACTGCCACCGTCGACGCCCGCTGGCGTCGAATGGCTGTGCGGCATCTTCGTCCCGGTACCGCTCATACCGTACCCCTCGAGCTCGTTCATCTTGCCCCCCCGGACATTATTTTATTGTCGCATTTCTCTATCCGTCAGATTCTCTTCTCCCTCTATCTCTATCTCTCTCCGAATGTATGTCCTTTATCCTTTCTTCGTTTTTCCTTTTTTCTTCTTTGTTTTTCTTACTTTCCAGCGAATTCACCCTGGATTTACACTTCTCACACGGACTTTTCCACCGATGAAGCCTGGAGGGATTGGACTGCGTTACGTCGTCATCTGTAACATTGAGAAAAGTACGGATTACAATCGATGATAATGTTTGCTTTATAATTTAACATCGTCTGATTTTTTAATAAATTTTTATCGTAATAAATTAGCAAATGTAGTAATGTGCTTAAACGCAGAGATAAACTTTCCATTTTCGAGTGTTTTTTACTTTGTTACGAGATAAATAGTAAACAGCTCTTCTTTTCGCAATGGTTATCGTAGCGTAAAGAATAATATATTTCGTTAATAAAAATTACATACAGAAATTATTCTCGTTAAAATTGTCGCATATGATATTCCATTATAAGGTAGGTTTATTTTATTTAATGACAAAGGGGGGGGGGGGAGAGGGGAAATAAAGCGTTTACGTGCGCGCAAGAGAATTCAATTATATTGTGTAACGAGTATTTGCGGACAATTCACATAAGGTTTCTTTTTTTTTTTCTTTGTAAAAAGGAGACATTGGATATTAAATTATTCCAAGAAACTCTTTTAAGCAATTCGGGCAATTTTGTGTACATTTTTTTTTTTTTTTTTTTTTTTTTTTTTTTATTTCATTAAAATTTATTTCTACGCTAAATTAAAATTCCATGTATATTTACCGAATTGAAGTGATAAATTTATAAAAATGATTTTTGTGACAATTAACTATTTATATTTTTAATTTAAATTTAGTTGTTTACGTTGATAAGAGTGTCGTTAAAAATAAAAAAAAAAAAAAAAAAAATATATTGACACGCGTTCGAAACAATTAACGAAACTCGAAAATAAAAATAGATTAATTCAATATTTTTATTCTGAATGGATGAGACTTGAATGTGCAATTTAAAAATTTCTCGTTAATTTTTGCGCGAAGTATCAATACCAAATAATGATGAAAAAACCGCGCGATAAACAATGGATGATAGATATTTTTAAATCGTATCACGTTGCATAATGAAAATTCTTATCAGACGATATATTAACGTTGCGTTCGTAATCTATTACGAATGATTGACGTAGCATTATCTGTTTATATTTATTTCCAATTCCAATCGTTCGCGAGTTATATAATATTTTATAGGAATTTCGATCCTTGATTTGCGCTCGATTCTTGCAAAATTTATGCCCATAATATTCGTTAATTCGATATATATGTATATATATATATATATATATATATATATATATATATATACGTCGTTAAGTTGCATATAATTGTCCGCATCGATGTAGCACCATTGATAACGCGCAATGAGAAATAAAATTAATTCCTCAATTTTCAATTATAAATTCGTTACCGAAGCGAATTAAGCAGTTATAATATTTTGAAAGTTGTACGATAAAATTTTCGTGACGACGTATAATGTTGTGAAATCGCACAATAAATATGTAAACATTCGTTTATCTCCTTATCTTTAAATGAAATTATAATTTTTTTAGTTTATATCTCGCGCGCGCGCGCGTATATTGAACCGTGGCCGTTTTATGTTATCTATTTGGGAAAAAACATTTTATTATTTATGTAAAATTTATCGGATGAAGATGTTTTTATTATTATTTGTACATTTTGTTTTCTATTCTCTACGTATAGTTGACGTGAATATTAAAATATTTTAATTTTCACGAAAATCTAAAATTAACTATGTTAATATTGAAAGTTATTCAAATTCGATATCAATAAATTATTAATTTAATATTCAACTGTTATCTAAATATTCGAAAAAAAATTTAATCATTTGAATATTAAAATCAGTATAGTTATTATAAAACAATATTAAAAGACTTTTTTCTCTATTCAATTCGTTAAAAAAAAAAAATTTTAAAATAACTCGTCACCAAAGTAAAAGTCTAACTTAGCCTTGATAATATCAAATCTCTCTCTCTCTCTCTCTCTCTCTCTCTGTTGGACAAGTCAATAACTGAAGCTTATATGACATAAAACTTACTCTTTATTTACATTATCATTCAATTACTCCTAATTACATCTTCGAAACCGTTTCTCCAACTTCTACGAGTATAATTAACAATCCACTCAGAAAGCCCGAGCTCTCCTAAGAAAACAAAAGAAACATAGGAAAAGTCCGTCGGACATTCGAGAAATAAAAAGAAAAAAAAAGAAAAAAAGAAAAACGAGGACCGCTGAGTAAAGCCCCGAGAACCGATAAAGATCTTGCTCGTAAACAAGCGGAAAGAAATGGAATAAAACATCGTTCGAAAATTCCCTTTTTTTCTCGGGCTTTTAATCAAAGCTATATTGTATATGTATGAATATGCGCAAACAGCTGTTTAACTCGATTAAAATCTCATCGATATTTTTGGCTAATCGAAGAAAGAGAGCGATGATTGGCCTTAAATCGACATCTCGCGAAACTTTATCGATAACGCGAGTACGAAGAGCGAAAGAGAAGAAGAATCGAACGACGAGTGAACGATGAATTTTTTAGAGAGAAAAGAGAAAGGGACTAGAGCGAGGCCAAGATATGTTGGACAGCTGAGCTCGTGGATTTAACTATTTTTTTTTTTTTTTTTTTTTTCATTTTTTCCTCTTACGATTTTTCCCTCCTTTCTTCTTTTTCCTTTTCCCTTCTTTAGCTCGCTTTTGGTCAGTTGCGGTGGGACGTGTCTTTCGTGAGCGGAATTTAAAAAAAAAAAGAATCTTTTAAAAATCTATTATTTTTAACGTTGATTATTAAAGTAGAAATTAACGATTTTTAAAATTGAAGTTAAAAGCAATTTTTTATTTTCGAAAAAATTTTCATGTGATATTTACAGTATCTTTGTTTTTTTTTTTTTTTTAACAATGTTCGATCATTTAATTGTCATTTGGAGCAAAAAAAATAAATAAATAAATAAAATTACATTGAAAAAAGGGAATTTTTTTTTCCATTAAAATGTAATCAATTAACCAACGATTATTAACAAAAATTATCGTTTTTTATTAGATAAAACGTTTAAATTAAAAAAAATACAATTGTAAAACGTTAAATTCCTTTTAACTACTAAGGTACTTCGATCAAATTTCGTAAAACGAAAACAAATTGAGAAATGATCATATTCGACTTTCGGTTTCATAAAATGTCCATAATTTTTTCTTCTTCTTAATTTCGATTAAATTATAAAAATTATTCAAACTTTCAAAACGTATTTTATATTCAATATATAGTATAATTAAATTTAACTTTAAAAAATTTTTTCATTGTACATCGTCTGTCATCCAAGTAATTTAAATTACTCGTAACAATCGACGAAGCTTTTTAACCTCGACAACGAAAATGCTCAAATTCATCCAAATGCCACCAAAACAATTAAGCGTAAGGACGCTATACGAAAAAATCAATTATCTACACGAGTTTTCCACGTACCATATCTACAGTATCTCACCCAGGTTCACTTATTTTCTCAGAGAGGAAACGAGTGTAAAGTAAAGGAGGGATGTGTGTACGCGATTACAAACATCGAGCGTATAACGTCGACATTTTTTTTTATATACACATGCATACACACAACACACGCGCGCGCGCGCGCGCACACACACCACTACCGCTTCATTTCCTTTATTTCGCGCCGTTCTCCCTCCTGTACTTGCATACGCGACGCATCTCTCTTTCTCTCTCGCTCTTTGGACTCTTTGTCTGGTGCAAAGTTTCGCTCGAATGCCTATGGGGACACGCACGCGTCTCTCTTTAATGATACGAGCTCACGGCGTATGGTTTTTTCGCGTGCGATCTCTCCCTCGGCGAGATGTTTTTTTTTTTTTTCTCTCTTTTTCTGTTTTTTTTTTTTTCTCCTTTTTTTTTGCTGCAAGAATTTCGCGAGTAAGTATGTGGGCTGGCGTTATGTTTATTTATAGAATTTTAATAACGAGGTAAGCTAGCGCGAGTTTTTGATTTATTTTTGATTTACATTGTGCCCGAGTGCGGGTAGATTTCGAGGGCGAACTCGTTTTTATGCTTCGTGTCAATAAGCGAAGAATTTTTTGATCGATATTTTGCGCTTAAGTATAATTTGTAAAATAATACGTTTTATATCAGAGAATGTTTTCCTTGGTAGATTTTTGTAACGAGATATATATATATATAAGTCGCTAGTCGATACATTTCTCCCTCTCTCTATCTCTCTTTCTGTATCATATTTAACATATCTTTCGTTTTACGTAACGCGAAAAGCTAGCGTTGCTTTTTTTCGAGCGGCTGGTTTGAACGACGAACGTTGCACATTGAAACAGTCGCGCGATATATTAACAGCGTTCGAGGCAGCGCTAGTCTTTGAATAAAAATAAAACGAACCGCTCTTATACTTTTGATTGTTTAAAACATTTTCACGTTCTTCGGATTATTAAAAAATTAATAAATCGTTCGATCCGTTGTATAAAAAAAAAAACCGCAAAATTATATAATATTAATAATATATATATTTAAAAATCAAAAAATGTTTTAATCTATTACTCATTATAACTTTGTCACTCGATTAGTGATAAAAAGAAAAACGTAACAAGCAACAAGCGTACAAGGATAAAAGAAATAACTTTATTACAGAAAAATAATCTTGAACCAAGAAAATCATTTTAAAGAAATATATAAACTTGACTCAAGAATTTTTGCTCTTGGTTTTCAATATCTATAGATGTACGTTAATATGAAACCAATAACAGACATTTTTTTAGCCAATAAAATAATTTTCTTTAAAACGATAAAAATACTATTTTTCGAATCAAAGTTAATCATTCTATCGGTGTCCATAAAATTAAAAATAATTAAAGATACAACTTTCAATATTCGATTAATTAAGATTCGTTCGATACGTAAATCAAAAGCCATATTTACAACTCTGCTCTGTTTTGTCACCCGCGCGCGCGCAAAGCATCGATGAGTCATGCAAGTTTTTGTGCCGCATCCAAGAGACATTACTTGCGGCGTGTAAACAGCACGAAAAACAGGTGACCTCGTCTATGTAAGATGAATCGCTATCTGACTGTATAAAATTTTTCGTAACTTTTCTCTCTCGCTCTCTCTCTCTCTCTCTCTCTCTCTGAAATAGTGAACACTTTAGACACTATGCTATATAACTATCAATAGCGTACTTATCTTATCTCTTATTGACTGACGCACTCTTCCAGAATTTCCTAAACTCTCGATATATGTATATACTTTCCATATCGGACAAGGTTTCACATTTTTAAAAAAGACCAAAGTTGGAAAATTTTATTTGGATATTGTTTTTTTTTTTTTCTTAAAATGAATAATGCTGTATTATTAGTCGTTTAAATCGATTATTTTTATAAACAAAAAAAAAAAGAGATTTTTTTTGCAGCTGAATATTTTTTACGCTTTTAATCGTACGCTAAAAACTTCCGGTTTCGAAGACGAATTAAATGTATAGATAACGCCGAACGTCTTAATTCTTTTTCTCGAATGAGCGAGCTATTCGATTCATGAATTTAAGAGAAAAGGAAAGAATAGAAAAATCACTTCAACGAAGTGAAAATTTCACTCCAATAATTTTCAATGGCTTACCGACTGGACAATTCCCGCAGTTAAATTCTTTTTGAGACACAACCTCAATTACGAGTCGTTAAGACAATATTCTTTCCGTCGAGAACTAAGGAATTGATTAACCTTTTGACCTATAATACACATTTTATGTCATGCACACTCGCACATACATTCGTACATATACATATACGTACATGCATACATTAGCTCGACTATTCAACGCGCGATTCGATGATTTATCGACTGAAAGGAGAATATCGACGAACGCGCGTAAAAAAATAAAAATTTTTTTCTCTCTCCCTCTCTCGCTCTCGACACCTCGAATTTGCCTTTTCTTCGCATTACGAAGCAAAATATGATGAATTATTAAGCAAACTTTAAATCTCCTCGAGATTTATTGTTCGCGTGATGTTTAGAAAATATTTTGACACGAAAACATTGAAAAGCGAATGAAAAAAAAAAAAAAAAAACAACGAAAGAGAGAAATAATATACCATGCGCTAAAATATTTTTAGTAGAAAGAGAGAGAGAGAGAGAGAGAGAGAGAAGAAACATTATTTCCAGTTCTACTTCTCTTCTCAAAATATATATAACGCTATACAGGGGGTCAACAACTCGTGAACCTGATGTCTCTTTGGAATTGTTCCAGAAATTTTGACAAAATTCCAATACTTGAATTATTGACATTTACAAAGTTGGTGCGCGAGAGAGAGAGGCCAAATAATGATTTATCAATAAATTATTAAATCGTTCGTTAATTTAAGGAACATATAAAATTGAATAACTACAACCAGCGACGAAAATAAAATAGTTCTTACCGACGCGACGTATGTATGTAAAAATATGTTAAAAATAAAGCACAAATCTCGTGGACTAGATTAAAAGGCTTTAAATCAACACTGAACATATTATCAATGGAATGCGATCTTCGTTTGAAAATTTACAAATCGACTCTTTAAAGTAGACGAGAGAGAGAGAGAGAGAGATAGAGGGAGAGAGATACTAACTGTACAACAAGTCGCGCAGCGGCGGCGGAATAGTTTTTTTATTGCTTTCACGGTGCGCGGTAGACAAAAAAAAAGGAAAAAGAGAAACGTTACGAAAAGAATTGGAATGAATTGGCAGCGTTTCAGCTATGTTAAAGGGAATTGATGCGCGTGCATACGAATATTGTCTTTCTGATATTTAACGTCAATGAAATCGTTGATTTGCTTTTCATTCTTCGTTTTGTTTGTTTTTTCTTTTTTTTTTTTTTTCTTTTTTTTTTCTTTTCAAGTTTAAACGGTAAAATTTCTGTGTAACGATAAGAAAATTAATAAATTTTACAATGAAATAATGTGGCGAGCTTTAAAAAAAACAATCCACAATTTAAAATTAGTCGTAACGGAAATTGTGAAGATTCTAGAATCGCAATCGTAACTATTTTCTATTAATCTAACTTTCTAATAACTTTTACCACGGGCTTATCAATAGTAAATAAACGCTCGAAATCAAATTTTAAATTTTCCTTCCTTTTAATGAACGAACAAATTTTCCTTTAATCCGTAAAAAGATTCGCGAATGTGTCACTCTGTATCGCTATAAGCAATTAAGTAATAAAGAAACCGCATTAAAAATACGAAGAAAATTCTTTTTACATTATATACCGACGAACTATTTTAGTATCTTTATTTTTTATTCAAGATTTATTGTTAAGTAAGTATACCTATATAGAAAAAAAAAAGAAGAAAAAAAAAAGGTACGAGGAAAAATAAAAATTTTCTTTTCCGAAAAAGCGTGTCGCGGAAAAAAAAAGAAAAAAAATTAAATTATATTTATTAATAAAATACACTATAACGCATACGCGCGATTAATTTTTGTGAAATTAACCGATAGTGAAATATTCAAGGATTCGACGCGTTTTAATTTTATATTGCTTAAAGAAAACTTTGACTCGTTTTTTAATCAAAGTTAATCCTTAAACATAATATTCCACTGTAAAAAGTAAAAAAAAAAAAAATATCACGCAGAATTATACATACAGATATGTATATTTTGAGTATCGAGGAAAATAAACAAAAAAACTAATACACGCACGTATAAAAAAAAAAAAAAAAAAATAATAATGCGAACCATAGGTTCCTTTATAAAGCTATCGTTTTCGCTTCCTCCGCGCAAAGTTACTAGTTTGCTTGCTTGCGAGCTTCAGAAAAACGTTACGTAATTCTTCCATCGCAATACACCCGTGTATACGTATCCCTATGTTCGTTTTTCTCTTTCTCCGAGATGTCTCTCTCTCTCTCTCTCTCTCTTTCTCTCGAACGCGTATGGAAGAGTGAGATACGCCCTTTTTCCACCCTATAACCGCGAAGCTACTTCTTTTGCCGAGGAAGTGAGAGAGAGAGAGAGAGAGAGAGAGAGAGAGAAAGTAAAACGTCGTCGCAGACGCAGACCTACGCATACGTATATACATACATAGACGCACACACACACACACATTCAGAAACCCGCTCGCCATTCTTAATTGGACTCTCGAGCGGTAGCCAAGAGTAGAAAAACGAACTTCTTCGTCGTCGTTTTTCCAGTTTCCTCATTTTCTGGATTTCTATACCCACCGAGCGTCCAACCCTTTTTTTCTCTCTCTTTCTCTCTCTCTCTCTTTCCCTTCCTACTTCTCGAAGCCGCAAAGCCTCGTATAATCAAGAGAAAGAGAGAGAGAGAGAGAGAGAGAGAGAGATGGAGCATCGCGCGAGGAAAAATTTTACGGATTTTTTGGATTTTTCGGATCGTTAATTAGTGTCGGTAAAGCTTTCGTGTGCCTGTGTGTGTATGCGTTGTTGCGACCGAACGATGCCAATGTAACTGCTCAATGTTTGAAATATTTTCTTCTTGTTCTTTCGAAGGAAAGAGAGAGAAAGAGAGAGAAATGTTTTTACTCGTGTACTAAAAAAATTTCTTTATTTTCCATGAATGACGAATGCGAAAAACTTGAGCACGACTGTATTCGGCGATTTTTTACTTTGACTTTTATCTCGATGCTTTGTAAACTAAGAGTTTGTTGTGATGTGTATAACAACACATGTTTTGAAAACATCTAAAAATTTTAAAGCGCTCTTTCGGATATTTTATTTACCGTAAAAAATTTTCATCTTCTATCATATTCTTTTATCAATTATGTAATATTGTCAATATGGAATTTAAAATTAAAAACAAAAAAAGAAACAAAAAAAAAAAAATAACATTTTTCATCCATTTCATCCTTTTTATAATCTTGATTTGTTAGCGAATATAAATTTAAATGAAAATTCCCAATCTTTTAAAACACGCAACTCTATGTTATCTATATTTGATAGCGGATTTGAAAAAGTAAATTATTCCAATTACAAAAATAACATTTGCGGTAGATACTTTTACACAGATAAGTAAACGTTATTTATTTACAACTACTGTTAATCATCCAGCCATTGAAATAACGCATAAAAAATAGTAAAATTAATAAAAATTTATTTTAAATTACATTTGTATATTTTTTTAACTTTTAATCTACTTCATACATTGAACTTTATTCGGCAGCCTTTTAAGGATTTGTTTTCCCGAAACTTATTAGATCTCCCGAACTTTGGAATAAATTTGAATTTCGAATTCAATTTTATACGGATCGTTCGCTCGTACATACATACGCACATCCTGCGTGAAAATCTGATAAAATACGCGATTGTTTAGAAAAATACCCCGAACCCATAACAAACCATCGATAATTTAATGAATCAGCTTAAACCATATTCTCAAAAATCTAACGACTCAACCCAGAAGCATTTTTGAAGAACGAACGAGAAATAATTTAATTTTACCTCGATTGAATTTATCCCACAAACAGACACACATGCACACGCGCACACTTTTGACCCGATAATCGGACAGTTGAGAAACCGATAACTGACCTCTGATAGGAAAATGCAATAGGAGCTCAAACGTCCGGCACACATCGTTTGGCTTTCTTCGTTACGTATGCGAAGAGTATGGTATATACATAGAAACGTGCGGATTGCGAATGGACTCAACGTTGCGACATTTCTTTGGTTCGAGAACGAGATATAAAAGAGAGAAACGTTTTTTTTTTTTTTTTATCTTTTTTTTTTTTTTTTTTTTTTTCTTTCTTTCTTTCTACTATCGGTTTGACATTCGCTTTCGCATGGGTATAGATGTTAAAGTTGTAATCGCATATATATATATATATATATGTATGTATACACATACACGTATATCTCGAGCGATCGTTTTTACGACAGATCATAAATATCGACGATTGTGAATGGATATCTACACGTCGATTATTCTTTTATAACTTATCTCTTTTCTCTTACGTTTGAATTTTATCGGGATTAACAACTACGAATTTTCTCGCATACGAATGAATTTCATCGCGAGGATTTACGCGATGAAAATTCAAAAATACGAACGAGAGACACTTTGCCGAAGAAAAATATTGAAAACGTGTACTCGTTCTAAAATTATTTTCACGTTTTAACGAATAACACACATGCAACACAATTTTCTGTATACGACGCGAGGGAGAAACGCGTTACTTTTTTAGGGCAATTGACTCGGCAATTATAGTAATTGAAGCTAAATTAGCGATACTGTAATTTGCGAGTGAGTTACGCAAATGCAAAATAATTTCGCGCGTTATAATCCGATATAATTTTGAATAATAAAAATTTACTTATTTCATTGCGTTAATTTAAACATTATATCACCTTTATAAGATTGTTTTTTTTTATCATTGAAAATATTTATCGCTAAAATGTTGCTCTAAGAATATATGTATAATTTAAGGTATTAATTTAAAAATGACGGTATAATTAAGTATAATTACTCTGTTGCATACCGGATAATTCAATGTTAATTTTATGTAAATAATGGGAACTAAGGTATAAAAAGTTATAGGTCCGTTATACGGTGCATTAAGAGTTCTTGAAACTTTTCGAGCAAAAGCTCGCTCGCGACTTTTCTTTCGAGTAATATTCATAAAATTTTTTAATGGATTTAAATTATCAATCATTGATATTAACAAACACAATAAAGAGAATTGAAATTCATGATTTTTCTATCATATCGGTGTTGTTACAATTTAAAAAAAAAAAATGGTAACTAGTATTTTTTTATTACAACAAATTCTCGCAAACAATGAATATCAAACAACAATGAAAGCTAAGATCGATAAGAATAACGAATTCGCGATATTTATACAAATTAACATTATTAAAATAAACGAAGCGTTAACAAAGCTTTAACGGTTACAAAATTTATATTACATACATTCATCCTTTCCCAGCGACAAAGAGAAACGAGAGAGCGAAAATTGAGATGACAAACGATCCGTTAAAACTCGTTCAAAGATATCTGTACGTGCATACATTGTCTCTTTTTCGGATGCGAGGCAAATATTACCGGGCGCGCGAAAATTTTTCAATGTTTTACCCTTTCCCCAAACTGCAAATATGTATATATATACACGACGACAAGGCTTTCTGTATATATATATATATATATATATATATATATATATATATATATATTTATATATATATATTTATATGCATATACGCGATTGACAAACGAAAAAAAAATGAAGAAAAAACGCATGGATAGCCCTCACTTTGACAAAAGAAAAAAAAGAGGAAGAAAAAACATTGGCGACGTTTTATCGATATATACGGCGACACAGTTTTTACGTTCGATTATTCGATGCACACATGCACACGCGCCGACTATATAAAACCGTTAAGGTTTGTCCGATCGGAGAAGAAAGATCCGGTTTTATCGATGCGCTCGTATATATCGACAGATTTTGTTGCTACATTTTTTTTTTTTTTTTTTTCTTATCGCTCAATGCGGTTTTACATTTTTATACATATATGAGAGAGATTCACCGAATGATTAGCATCTTAGCTGTCGATTAAGCTCCTTTATCGACGATCCGAAGTAAATTGCTAAGCTTTTACTTTTTTATACTCGCCGTGGATGGTGCATACATATGTTATTCGAATTAACACATGTATAGATGATTATTAGCGATTAATTTTGATTTCTTAAGCGGATAATCTTGTATTTGAACATTGCCGATAAATTGTGAAGTGTACGTCGCTTATCGAAATTAAAGTCAACAATTGCGATCTTTGTAATACTCGATCTTCTTAACTTATATATATATATATATTTTTTTTTTTTTTTTTTTTTTTTTATTAAGGCGGTTGACGTTTAAATTTTTACTCTCGATAAAATAAATTTCAACGAGATGAACTATCGATTATAAAATTTTGATTAAGCGCGAAATTAATGATCTCATCCTAACCTTAAATTTATCTCTAAAATGTTCTCCGTACCGACTAATTGACTAAAATAAGTCTTTTACTCCAATTTTGAAACAATTGATCAATTTGCTCAACCTAAACTACCATTTTAGTCGAAGATCGTTTTACTTAAATACTCCGATGAAATCATCCATAACGATATCACGTTTAAAAAAAGAAGAAAATGAAAAAGAACGCGAAGAATCGTTCGCCAAGCGCAATTTTCACATCGATAAATATAATGTTACCGATAAACTAAAAAAAAAAAAAAAAAAACTATTGAAAATTAAATTACTCTTCGCGTCTATATTTCGGTTATAAAAAAAAACAAAGTAGACGATACATCACCTTATTCCATACGTGTGTGTATATCCGTCGCTGCTAGTCGGTCAACGGCACTCCGATAAACATTGGCGATGAAGAAACCGAAAAGAAAAAGAAAAAGAAAATTCTCCCCACCTTGATTCTCCCTTGTTTCTCGAAGCGAAAACCAATCAATTTCTACCCTTAATCTGTCGACCAAGAAACCATACACACACATATATATATTGTATATATACCTTCTTTCGTTCCCTCTTATACGCAAGCGCATATGTATCTTGTGAATAAACGATACATAAGGGTCGCTCAGAAACGGAAAAGAGAAAAAATTTTTCAATTCTTTTTTTACTTCAAAGTATTTCGTACGCCAGCAATGCTGTAATATGTTTCTTTATTTTTTCCGTTATACCCGGAAATTAATTTTTTCATTGTCGCGCTTTATGCGACGCTCGATATTAAATTCTTATCGATCGATCTGCTTCGTAAATCAATAACAAAAAAAAAAATAAATAAATAAATAAATAAATTGGTTTGAGGAGCGTTTTATTATTTTTTTTTCTCTTTCTCCATGTATCATTATCTAGATTTATGTTTATGATTGAGTTAATCATTAGTCGTCTGTTTACTTTATTGAATTGCTAATAAAAGTTTTTTAAAGTGCAGAGATGCAAGCACTAAAGTGTTTAGACTTGAAACATGAATTTATTGAACTTATTACATATAAACAATTGTTTGATAAATCGAACATCTAAATATTTTTTTTTTTTTTTATTATTTCTTTGCTCAATATAATTTAACCGCTAATCTTTCAAGTAAATGATACATATTTTCCGTTAATGCACAAAACAAACTGATTCACAAATCTTTCAATAAAAATAAAGTATAAAACATGAAAATAAAAGTGTTAAGAAACTTTCGATCATTTTATTGATAGCCATGAATATATATATATAACGATAGCGATAAAAAAATTAACGAAAATGTCATTTAAAAACTTTGAACTTAAAAATTATATTGCTAAAAAGTTTATAACACGCTTAATAGAACTGAGAACTGAGAAGCAAAACTTTCTAAACTTTCTTTCCTTCAAATTTTCATTTCGCAACGTTAAACCCACGCCGTACGCAAGAAAGCATTTCATTTCTTTTCCCTTCATTTTTTTTTTTTTTCTTTAACCCTTGCCATCGCAATCCACTTACGCGTTCGAATAATTTCAAAGATGAAAAAATAATGTCGCGAGCGAATATTAATACAGTTCCTCGTAAAAATAAAGAAACGAAAGAAAAATCTCTACAAAACTATCCAACCGTGCCATCGTCTATAAATTGCTTCGCTAATTCATAAAGCGCGAAAACAAGTCACGCTATATAACGCGCAGAGGAAAAAAAAAGAAAAAATAAACAAAAGGAAGAGAAAGACAACACTATAAAGGATACTAATATTTTGCTTCGATAAAGACGGAATTAAATCTTCTTTTAAAACAAAAACCCAATTCTCTCTTTGCTCCAAAGAAAGTTTTTCATTCGGACTCGTATACATATATAAAGTAGTAGCGTGAAATAAATAAAAAAAGAAATGCACGAGACGAAAAAGATGAATACTTTTGTCTCGCGTTGATAAAAAGAAAGGGGTGAGGGGGGGGGGGGAAATAAAAGGTCGAACGGGAAAATTTTACGGCCTGGTACAAACTTTTATTTCCGGGGCGCGAAATGCAGTTTGCTTCTTTCGAAGGAGAAAAAAAAAAAGAGAGCGACGCGCACAAACACACACACGCACACACACACACACACACACATACACAATATATATTCAAGTTTAAACAGTTTCGTTAAAATGCACCGGACAAAACCATAAGTCCGACTTTAAACTTGCGACGTTCGAACAATAGTTGACGTTGTGGGCCTTGAAATTTTTATAAAAATTTTTCTCACGTCTATGATAAAAAATTAGATCGAATAAGTTGGCCGGATTAAATGTTTAAAATATAATTAGATATAATATTTATAAAAAAAAAAAAAAAAAAAAAAAAAAAAAATCGATTAATATCTTGGATTGAAATCGATGACATGAACGACCTTATCGAACGACGTTAGTATTCAGATCGTACGGGTCTCTCACTAGTTTCGAAATCATTCAACGCTTATCACGATACATATTTTGATGCAAGACAGACTCGATACTGTTCGCCTGCCAAAATGTTTATTTTATGCGTTTCGATTTTAATGGCATATCGCTTAGATTGCTTTCTTTTTTAAATTAATGTCGAATTGTAATAAGTGAAATTATTTACTGAAAATACTTTAAGAATATTCGTTAGAAACTATTTACTTCGAATTTCTATTATGAAATGTAATATAATAAACAATTTACAAAAGTTTATTAAAATTAATAAAATGCAAGATTTTTTAAAATTACGTTTTATTTAAAAATGTCGTTTAAACAAATATGCCGTTTTTTTTTTTTTTTTTTTTAACGAAAAATAAAAAAGAATAACACTCGAATAAGCGGCGATAGCAATCAAATTTACGTGAATGAATCCACGAACGTTACATTAAAGCGTTATTAACGTTACTTTTCATGAAAACGAAAAAACCTTTATTAATATTCTATAAGACACAGTAAATTTCCCTTAAGACGCCGTGAATGCATGAATATAATTATCAAACTAACCGTGTGCGCGAATATGTTTATGCGGTAATTGAGAAAAATAACGGAATTACTTCCACGTATACCAAAGAAACTAAATAATAAGATTTTTTTTTTCGTTCTTTCTTACTTTTTATTATTATTATAATAAAATAAGTTATAGCTCACGGTTTATACGACGCTAGAGAATTGTACGCATGAATCTTTATTAAGTTTTGTGAAAAGTTTGTTCGGCCAACAATGACGCGCTCGTTTATTTATTAGCAATAAGGTATTATTTATTATTCTTAAGTAGGTTAACGATAAATTCGTGCATTAGCTTAACTCAATCTTTACAAAAATTAAGCTTTTAAACTACATTGTTTAGCTCGAAAAATAAAAATAAATAGTGTAATTTAGATAATCAAAATAACTGTGATTAATTGTAACGATAAATAATAACTATTTACAGTTTTTTTAAAAAATAAAAAAAAATAAAAAAAAAAAGTACAAACTATTTTACATGCAAAATTGAAATTTTTTTTTTTTTTTTTTTTTTTATATACATACATATAAATAGAACGAACGCATTTATACAATCGGGTATTATACAACTAAGCTCTAAATATAATCAATTCCGAGAATTAAGTTTATACAATACGAAGTAAGTATATATTTAGCGGTCAACAAATCCGAATTTTAAAAGTCTGAATCGATAACTATTACTGTTAGTCGAGTTGACGACGAGCCTTAAGAAAAGATAAAACGCATAAATCTTGAACCTTCGCGATAATATTTCGTATTTAAACACACACAGCCAATGGCTCAAAACTGACCTAACCGAACAAATTTCACGCTTAATTTTTCTTTTTTTTTTTTTTTTTTTTTCTCGCCTCCTCGTCACCCGCGGAGAAAAAAAAGAAATAAAAACCGTCGAAATACGAAACCTTTGTACTTTATCGTTTAAATTGTCCGTACGTCGTACCTTTTGAATAATCAAAATAAAAGTTCCCCTTCCATTCTCCCCCCCTCCCTCTCCCCATCTTTCGCGTTATGGAACTGGACAACTTTTCAATGCAATTTCTTTCTTCCTTTATGCTCGTTGCGGTTGTGTTTCGTTTTGAGCCCTCGTTTCTTTATTCTACTACGTGATTTATTAATAGTCTTTTGATTGCTGACTTTATTAAGACAAACATTTCCTTATCGTTCGTACTGAAATTTGATGATTCTTCTAATAAGTTGGAAAAGAAAATAATTGAAACAAATTTAATATATTTTCAGCGTTTGATTCCTGTTTAATTTTTCTTATCGGATTAACTTCGGTAAAATTTGAAAGACACGCGTTAAAAACATATTAATTACTAAAACAACTTTTAATGTAAACTCGTTCCTCTACTGTAAATTTTGCATTTCCATGATACCAATAGCATGTCCACGATATCTAATTAAAATGAATAACTCAAAGTGAATACCGTATTGCGAGGTTATTTTACCTGCAAAAAGGGTTATACAGTTACTCATCCTTTCGTAAAATATGTATCATTCGAAAGAATTTTTAAATTACTTTTTTTTCGTCACGTTTATCACCTGAAATATATTTTACGATCTTTCTTTATTCTTCGAATGTTACGTTGCTAAAAAAAAAATATCATCCTTCTCCTTCTTCTTTTTTTTCGCTTTTATATTTTGCGAACAAAAAAAAAAAAAAAAAAAAAAAAATAATAAAAAAAAAAAAGAAAAAAAATTTCATAACTTAAAGTAGTGTTCTTGAAAACATAAAAAAAAAATAGCCGTTATTTCATCCAACCGGTTACTTTAAAACTTACAAGGCAACATTAATTTTTTTAAGTGCACTTCGCTCGCGCAAAAAAAAAGTTCAAAACCTTTCCGACCACAGCGCGCTGGCCCACCAAAATAACGCGTGGTGCTCCACCCTTTTCCATTTTTCCACCGCGTGCGTTTTGAAATACCGAATTTTTCGTGTTTTGTAAAACAAACGTTAAAAAATAACGTTGAGAGGGTTAAGTTTTAATTGAGAATTTTAACGGTTCAAAGTTTTAATCAATGTTTCGTTTACGTTATCGATGGACGGAGGTAACGTAACGCGCATTGGCATCGATTGTGAAAATTATAGAGTTCGATTACAAAATAGTACGCAACCTTCTTGTTTACGATGCGTGCGTTTCTTTCTTGCACGCTCGATGCGCAAACTTTGCAAAAACAAACTCCGCCCTTTTTATTCGTCCGTACTTAGGAATTAATAAAGGAATAGTTTAGTCGTCGAAAATAAAAAAAAGCACGAAGAAATATCAACTCTCATACATCATCGTTGCAAACGTTCCTATAATAAATCACAAAATGCATTAGCGACGTCTGAATGATGTCGAATGATCGAATAGTTCGTTAAAATATATATAAACGCGACCAACGGAATTGGTAGAAATCGCGTAGTCCCTAATTTAACAACAATGGTGCATTAATAACCGAACAATTCAATAAATTCAAATCCCTCGGAATATTCGTGTAAACGAACACAATAACACCCACAATTATTCTTTTGTAATTTACAAGCTATCCTTTACGATTGACTATTCACTCGTTCGAACATGTCTGCATATACATATATACGTATGCACGAACATATATTAATGTACAAATCAACGTTGCATATCTCCACCGTTTGAAACGTGCATCGTTTTGCCCGCAGCGAAAACAAAATATATATATATATATATATATATATATATATATGCATGCACCGATGGTGATAAAACAAAAAGTAAAGGAAGGTAAGAGATATATGTCTCTCTCTCTCTCTCTCTCTCTCTCGTCGCATTGAGTTAAAACATCGAGACACGAAGTGTACACGTACTTGTCTCGAATAAGCAAATCTCTGATTCAAAACCACATACACCCATGCACATGCACGTAGTCATATTTTTATACATACATATATAGATAAAAAATGTGCACACACCGCACCTTGAACGACATCACGAACGAATAAATAAAAAATAAAAAAAAAAAAAAAAAAAAAAAAAAACTGACTTCCTCTTTACTTCAGAAAAAGAGCGGCTTCCTTCTTGTCCCCGTAATCAATCAACCGATAACAACGTTCGCGCACTGCACGAAGGAGTAAGTTATACGAGCGTGATAAGGGAGGACGGAAAGAAAGGAAGGGAGTAGATGTTAAACGAAAATAAAAGAAAAAAATAAAAAAGAAATCACGTAATTCAAAGCGTACGCGCTTATTTATACTTCAAAATACGCGTATGTATAGTTTATATTCACCGGTTTTCGTACATACGTATACATATATATTATCAAACTAAAAAAAGGAGTCGCATCCGGTGGTGTGGTGCGCGACTACTCCCCCCGAGAGTAACGCGCGTCGCGGAGCAGCAGCAGCGAGAGACTGTCGTCGTCGTCGTCGTCGTCGTCGGCGCAGCGCCGCCAGAGTTCATTGATCAGTAGGCGCTCCTCTCCGCTTAAGCTGCTGCTGCTGCTGCTGCTGCTGCTCCGTTCCGTGTATAACGTTGAGAGAAAATTTTTCGTATAAGAGAAAAAGAAATATAGATATATGTAAGCTGACGTAAGCCCTTTTCTCGCGTAAAGAAAAATGTTTAAAAAAAAAAAAAAAAAAAAAAAAAAAATAAAAAAAAAATAAAAAACCGACTCCTCTTTTACTTTCTCGCGCGAGGGTTGCGCGATTGGATACACTGCGTGCGTGTGTATGTGTGCTTACGTATGTGTGTATGAGGTTGTGCTAGCACGAGAGATAGAGTATGTAACCTTTTACCGTGTATGTAAAGTGTATACAAGAAACGCGAGTATGTGTGAGTAAGATACCGCACGGGTACGGAGCTCTGCTCTCCGAGTCGCTTCCTCGCGGCGGCACATTCGCCGAGTATGTGTACGTATATGTATATATGTGCACTTACGATTTATTTTTTTTCCTCTTTCTCTCTCTCTCTCTCTCTCTTTCTCTCTTTTTCTCACTAGCTTCTCTTTCCGCTAGAAGGCGCGTCTCCGCGGGCGGGGCGGCTCTCTTTTCTCTCTTTCACCGTGGCTCGGTCTCGTCTCGAGCAAGTGTACGCCTACGTAGAAAACACAACGGCGTCGATGAGGACTGCGACGAGACGACGAGGAAAGCGATGACGAGGATGCGCGCTACGTACCGGATCGTTTCCTCTTACACGATTATACACGGCGCGTATACACAAACCCGTTACGCGTGCGTGAGCGCCCGTGTGTACGTAACGAGCGGCTCGCACACGCTCCCTCGTCCGTCGCACACATATACACGGAGAGAAGAGGAGGCGATCTTTAACGGGCGCACGAGCGCCTCTCTCTATCTCGGCGAACACACACTCTCCGTGCACTCTCTCGAGCGCGACTCGTGCTTCGAGCTCCTGCTGCCGCCCGAGCTACACTCGCCGTTGGCTTCTATAGCCGTACTCGTGTATTGTGTACGTGTACCTACATCTATCTCTCTCTCTCTCTCTTTCTCTCTCTTACTCTGCCCCTCCACTGGTTTATATACTCGCCTTCTCGCTCTAACGTTAGGTAGGTATGTGCGCAAGAGAGAAAGATAGAGGCAGAGAGAGAGAGAGAGAGAGAGGTGGAGAGAATATGTGTATGTGTGTGTGTGTACCCGAGGAATACAACGGGAGAAAGAGAGACTCCAGTGGAGCTCAAACGCCGGGTCGCTCCTAGGCGATTGCGGTGCCGAGTTATGCCGCTTTTACGTTCCAATGTGCTCCGAAATTTCGGAGCTGAGCCGAGTTGTACGGTGGTAGAATAGGAGTGGGAATTTTTTTTTTTTTAATATTTGCGATGAATAATTGATATGGAAATGATTTTTTTTTATAAAAATTGAATTTAATATCGTATTTTATATAAATAAACTCGTTGATTACACAAAAATAAAAAAAAAAAGAAACATTAAAATTAAAATTCCAAATATTATCATAAAAGAAAAAAAATCAATCATATATAAGACAATGCCGTGTACTCGTTGAAAAAACCCATCATCGAATAACTTCCCATCCATAAGCAACGCGTCAAACCAAACTTCTATCTAGCACCCATCAACACACTCTCTCACATACACACACACACACACACATCGTTCCTTTTTTGCTTCATAATTAACTCGCGCGCGGCAGAGAGAGATAGAGAGAGAGAGAGAATCGCGACAATGGAGTAGCGCCATAATAATTCATGCGCCGAGCGAGAGGCCGCCGTCGCCGCTGCCGTCGAGTCGAAAAGCCGCCGTCGAATGTAATATGTATACATGTGTATGTGCGTGTACTTTGCGCGCGCGCAATGCCGCGCAGCTATACACCAGGTGCGGAAGCGAGCTTACCTGTGCCCCGGGTATGTATATAAAGATTTTTACTTTCCCACCGTGATATGGTAGGAATGTGCTTTATCGATGTATTGGGACGAAACGGTGCGGTCGATGTTGTTTTAAAAGCCGATTGATTTTGGGTTGCGGAAATGCGTTTCGAATAAATGTCGCATAGGTAAGTTGTTAAAGTAATATGGGTATTGTTTATACCGAATGAAATTAAAAATTTTACAACTGAATTAATAAAATTATCTTTCAAATTGTACGATACAACGCAGAAAATTTTATAGAACAAAATTTATACGAATCCGGCTTCAGAATTTAAACAAGTGATATGAAAATTTTTCACCCTAAAAACGAAAAATTTTATTTTGCAATTACAATTAAAAAAAAAAAGATTAGTTTTAGTAAAAAATTTAATTCAGTTCAACGTAAGAGTTTATTTAAATTTTCTCTGATATTTTGAAAAATAACGTTTCTAATTGATTGTACCATTAATTAAATATAATTTTTAAATTGAAAAATCATTTTTTTATATAATAACAAAAATCAATTTCAAGCTTCAATATTTTTCTTGACCCCACGTGTTCTAAAATATAATTAGCATTAAATAAAAAAGCACTATAAGGTAATTATAACTTAACATCCTTGAAAAATATAAACGTACTTTCACACATAGTCCGTGACACATAGTTTATAATTATAAAAATATCTAAACAACGATATATACGGTAAATAAACAGGTGTCAAGCTAAACTTTTTGTTACTTTCGAGGACAAGGACGCGCTGCATAAATATTACCTTTATAAATAAATTAAATAAAACTTTGTTTTTAATTTTTCAACTTTTATTACTTGTTTATTTCGATAACAGATTCGTTTGCTTTTCTCGTTTTTATTTCTCTCGGGCTTTTTGTTTCCCAAAAATTAAAGCGCAACGCGAGCGAGCTTTTAATCCTTGGAACAAAATCCGAATAAAGATAATTGATTTCGAAGGAAAGTTTGCAATATATCAACGTTAAGAATAATAAGCCTTTACCATTCGATTTAAATCTTCATTAAAGTCGGGCGCATATAATTTACAACGGACAACTAACCGAACAACGAATACGAGCAGCGTCTCGCGTAGTTTTCTCAAAGTTGTAAAATTAATAATTTACAAGATGGCTAAATTTTCATTTCGTTTCGACGAACTGCATGTATGTACATCGAAGTTCGCAAGTTCAGGGACATGCAAATTAAATATAGCCCACAGCACGTAACGTTAATGACGACGACGTCCTCCTGGGCTCTCATAATAATATAACGATAACAACGTTGATAATAATAATAATAATTTAAATAATTTAAATAATAATAATAATAATAATAATAATAATAATAATAATAAAAGCCAACGAACGGTTTTCGCTTTGCAGGGAGTTAACTTTGCCAAACCTGTGTAATCCTTTCTGGCGTTGCGCGAACCGCTTTCGTTATATCAAGCGCCTTTGGAGAATTGGCAATTTTTAAAGCATAATACTTGTTTTGGATATGTTCCAGACACGTAAATAAGAGAGAAAAAAAAATAAAGAAAGAAAGAGAGAGAGAGAGAAGAAAACGTTACGTCACCTACATACGTATCTCTTATATGTTTAATGGACTTCTTACGAATATATTTTTAGGTAATACGAGTATTTCGACGATCGATGGGTTATATCGACGCGTGACCGAATGAAATTGAATCGATTGAAACGCACCTTGTGCACGGAAGAAAATTTACGCGTAGTTTAATTTAGTAATCAAGAATTCGTCGAGCGTACAAAAAGAACAGTCAGAACGAAGAAAGGAAAGAGATTCTCGAAAGGGAATTTTTCTTATGAATAGCAAAATGTCAACTTGAGCTTGCAAAGCTTGAAAAATCATTGGAAGGTAATAATAAATTTCATCGCGCTTTTACGCATTTAAACACGTTAATTGTCGTTGATAACTTTAATGAGTTTTCGCGTCAAGACGCGCGCGCTTTACGACTACGGCGTAGATTTTCTATTATGACGTACAACCGAGGGCGTTTTCACCTAGAAATATTAAACGTTGGTAACGTATAGTCGTAAGCTTTCGTCGTGATTTTGTCGTATGTTTAATTAGTCGAAGCTTCGATGATGTATGCGAAATAGGACAGCTTTGATTAAAAAAAGGAAAGTAACGGGTGACTGTGTGAATGGAGAATTTAAGAATTAGTATTATTAAGAAAAGAAAATTAAAGGTGTCGTTGTGATATTGAAAGTTATAAAAAAATTTAATAACTTGTAAAAATTTTTATCACTTTTAAAATCCTAATGAAAATTTTAGAATTTGTGCATTTAAATTGCACGTTTTCAATACTTTTATATATTATTTTTGTAATACATATTATCAAATTAAAATAAACTCTTTACTACAGAGACATTATTTATTTAATCATAAAAGTAAAAAATACATCTAAAATCACGTGTCCCAATTGATATATATATATATACAAAACTCGTCAATTTTCCGATTCCAACCCCAAACATTCAACCCTTAAAAAATAAGAAAATAAAATGGAAAGAAAGAATAGTAAACTATCCTCCCTCAATCATCGAGTTGACAGAGGAGAGCAACACCTCGCTTTACCCAATGCGAGGGTGAAATCTCGGTATCCAGCAGCACGGACAGTACATAATTGGTTGAGTGACCGGTTGTCTTGAGGGTACCCCGTCGCTCGGATGTTATGTACATCGGGCAAGAATAACGTCCGCGCTCCTTTATCTCCGAGCGCTTGCACGGCCTCAGCCAAAGCAACGGGAGCGGCTCGTGCAGGACCTTGGCTCGGGCTTCCTCCAAGTGCATCGTTCGCGTGTCCCAACGAGCGCCGCTTAAAAAGAGACCGTACACGTAAACGCCGTCTTCTGGGCCCTCGGCTGATTTGAAACGAGGTAAGACCTGAGAACAGTTTTGCTTTGTTTTCTTTGCTTTTGCATTTTAAGTTTGGATTTTAACGATGGGTTTAACGAGGCGAGAAGAGCCTTGGAAAAATTAAGAAAATTTATCGATTAAAATGTTTAATTTTTGTAAAGCCAACATTATCCTCCAATAAAACTTCATTTTAAGATACATCAAACTATTAAAATTATTAATTTATGCGTGTTTTTAAAGGGCAACCCATATGTATATTCAATTTATAACAGCACGGTAGATTAACGTACAAAAGATAAATGCATTTAGATTAGCATCTTTTAATAAGGGTGCATCATTCACGACACGTAAAGTTTAACGATGAGAAGTTTAACGATAAGACTATTCCATAACATTTAAACTTCATTCGTTCGTTTTATTTACGCGACATGCCTAAGGCTTAATTCGCTTTAATTTTCATAATCTTTTAATATTAATGCAACAATGGTTGGTAATACTTTCTAATAAAATCAATCTGATTTTAATGAATTTAGGTATATTATCCGCTAAATTTACCAGACGCGGTAATATTATTGCTAGTATAATATTATCTAAGCATTTATAACTCGTAAATGCAAGTCTAACATTGCTGCAATTCTTACATCGAAATATCTTTGTTCGCTAAACCTCATAACATTGAAAATCAACTTACTTGAAAATCAAAATCGATAAGATCGATGGATATCTTATACTTGCGGGCGTAATTTTGCGCGGCGCCGGTAAGGAAAGCGTGAACGAACGAGAAGCCAGAGATCCAAAAAGTCGGGGGTTTCCCGTTGTAAAGCCAATTGCGAAAAAATTCCAATCGCTCGAGGAAATCGTTGACGAAACCACCGAGCGATTTCAAGCTCGGATAAGCGCTGGCCCGTATCCACGAGGGCGGTATCTTACCCGCTAACATGTTGTTCGATAATGTCTACGCGTTGGATAACGGCGTTAGATCAACGATCGACGATAAATTAATAAATAAAATGTTACAAAATAATCAACCTCCAAATCCGGCGTCATGACGATCAGACCCTTTACCGCTTTTTCCAACATCGTCAGCGAGGTTCTCATCTCTTTGAGCAGGACGTTGTAACGTTCCATCTCCTGGATAAGCACCGTGTTCATGGACTCGGCGTAGGAAGCCGGATGTAAACGTTGCGCTTCCTCGATGTCGAAGAGATCCGGTAGACGGTCGTAGATGTCCGTCTTCATCGCGAGGAGAAGCTCGTCCTGCTTCGCTGCGTCGCCGATGCTAGCGCCGCCCTGTTATGGTTTTGTTTTTTTTTTTTTTTTTGCTTTATCTTTTTAAACTTTTCTTTTATTTATTTGATTTTTTTTATCATTGCACTTTTTATAAATGTTTTGTTATTTAAAGTATACAATATCGAGGTACTATACATAGATTCATGAACGTTTTGCGAGAGAACAAAATTTTATAATTTACCTTTATAAAATAATCCGTTAAAATTTCATATATATTTCTTACTAAATAAAAAATAACGTTTCTAAAAATACTTTTTAACAAAATTTTTCATTTCGCATGTTTTGCAATTCAAATTGCATCTATTTTCTCGATGCGATCGTTTAAAAAATTCGTCGAATATACTTAATATGTATAATGAAAAATTGTTCTACAATCCCAAGTGAAAATCTGCCGACGTCTTTATAAACTATTCACGCAGCGGATAAAGTTCGCGAGATAAATGCGAAAGAGAGATAATTTTTTACGGCTTTCGAGGTTTTTACATTGTGAAAACCGAATTATTAATGCATACTGTGATTATTACGACGAAATTTTGCTTTAACTAGAATAAATTAATAAAATTTTTATGTTATTTTTAAGTTTATTCAATACTTTTAAAAATAACGCGATCTTTACAATACGAAAGTTTTAATAAAGTTTTAAATCTAGATCTTTATAAATTATAATTAGTTCGTAATATTCTAAAGCTTCATTTTTCACTACTGTTCATCAAAATTAAAAAAAAAAAAAAAAAAATTACATAAAGCTACATCAACATAACGCGCTAACTTCGTCAAAATAATAACGAAAAATAATTTTACCAAGAAATAGAGACAATGTAACTTACGTAAAATAAACTAAACTAATAGTAATCATTAAAAATTTCCCAACGTCAGTCTTTATCCCAAAATTCAACTATTCGAGCAAGTCGACAACAAGATAAACTTATCTAAATTAGCATATAAGCTAAAACGCAAACTTCAAAAACGCGAACTCACCTGCATAAGAGCCAACGAGTCGAAGAAGGTCTTTGAGATGTCGAGGTCGCGAGTGATGCCGGCGTTCATATTCAGACCCAACACCTCCGGCGACGGATGCACCGGGATCGATTCTATTTGCTTTATGTAATCTTGGTACTCGCATCTGCGCATATACGCTATGGTTAGGTATGTATGCATATTTTTTTTTTTTTTTTTTTTTTTTTTTTTTTTTAAGCTATTTTTCTCTCTCTCTCTCTCTCTCTCTTTTTACTTTGTTAAAGTCTGGCTGGCTTTTCAGTCGTCGTCAATCGGTTGGAAATTCAACTTTGATTTTTATGATTGATCTCTTTGATTATTATTATTATTATTTTTTTTTTTTCTTTTTTTTTCTTTAAAAAGAAAAAAAAGCAACTCAACTTTCAATGATTCAAGCGGATATTTGCAATCGACGCGAAGCTTAACAGATATAATAATGTTGCTTTTTCTTTAGATTTTCAACGATTCGATGAGTTTAGAGTAAAATATTCTTATTCATCGAAATAAATATCTTTAATAGATCTTAAAATCGTATATTACTTCACATGAAAATTTATATTGAAAAATAGCCCAGACATTTATAAAACATATCCTTTTTTTATTTTATGATAAAAGTGCTTATAAAGTAAAGAAAAATTATCGTTTGTTATTTTAAATATTGTCGTACAAGTATTAAAAATACGATTCGAAATACTCAACGAGTAAATTCAAAAATATTCAATAACGGACGGTCATACGTTTATTTATTCTACTGAAACTTGGTATCTTTAAATAAAACATGACCTTGTTTTTTTTTTTTTTTTTAACGTCGTAAATAATTTCAAAAGTAAAAACTGTTATTATTTACAAAATGTATTAAATATTGTATTGTTTTACATTAAATAATAGTATTGAGTAATTTTCTTATTTTCGAAATTCGTCAACATTTAAAATACAAAAAAAAAAAAAACTTTCACCTACAAAAAAAAAGAAAACAGAATTTTAATTCTACTTTAAATCAAATTTTAAATTTATTTAAAATTTTCAAAACATTTAAAACAAAACAAAATACTTTAAAGACCATAAAGAGCTATTTAAAAAAAAATATTATAAATAAATAATCGTGATAAATTAAGCAATCAACTCACTTTTTCGGAAGTGAATATTCAAGCGCTTTACCGGAGAAAGTGTAAGCGGCATTCTGGATAACCTCGATGTTGTAAAAATCTTGGAGTATGGTATTAAGACAACGACGGTCTCTGTCGTCGGTCACTCTACCGCCGTAATTGCATTCTCCGGTCAAGTACAGTATAGCCTTAAAGGGCACCACCTCGTAATCGCTAACGAAGATCTGCAGCTGCTGCGCGGATATTTGGAAGTCGGATTCGTTGAAGCCTGAGAAATTTGTTGTTTTCAAAACGATTTAAAAAATGTTTAATAAATTATAATTTTAGTTTTATACGATTTAAAGAAAGCTTTGTAAAATATATTTTTGTTAAAATTTGCAAATTAAAGGTTTAAATTTAATAAAATTGTCGACTACATTATTTGTTTAATCTAATAAAAGGGCTAATTTGCTCAATTAAGTGATTATTGATAAATGTAACATTGAATTTTATAAGAATTCTCTTGAAAAATTTAATAATTATTAACCTTCTTTGAAATTTACAGGTTTTATTTTTTTACCCCAATAAATGATTTACAAAAAGAACAAACGCACAAGTTTTACGACTTAATTTTAAATAAATAAGACTCTAATGAATCGGTTTTTTGTTTTTCATATCACCGACAATTATCAAAGAATAATTTACACGGCTCAAAAGTTTACGATTTTCTTTGTTTTCTATTTTTTTTCTTCTGTTTTTTTCTTACGTTTTTAGTTTACGTTGTATGCGTCGTAGTTAGGAGAAAGCTTTTTCGAACTAAAAGGTTCTCTCTTTCTCTCTCTCTCTCTCTCAACTAGCTCAGTGAAAAAGAAAGGATTCCTTGATAAAACCAAAAGCTACTTTGAAAGACTTACGTTGCAAAGGTAAAAAGAATAAAAATTTTTTTCCGTTTTTTTTCTTTTGTCATCGAAAATCAGTTGCTTTTACAATTAGTATTTCAAATAATTTTTAAGATCGCGTGTGATTAATTTTTATAATTAGACCTATAAAGTGGTTGAATGTTTACTATAATTATAGTTCATAAATTTTATTCCAATTGTATAATTTAATCTTTTAATTTTAAATAAATTATGATAATCATTAACCATATTGTATATTCCATCCCTGCGAGCCATAATTTCTTCTTTCTTGAACGACCGCATGGAAAAAACAAAGTGCGTACAGTAACCTCGTAAAAGTCCTGTCTTTTCCAGGACATCCGGCGAAAAATTCAGGATCTTTTATCGGCTCCGAGACGTAAGATCTCATGAGATTCTGACGAAGTCCACTCGGCGGTTCGTTTGTCATCTTAATGTGAGTTAATTTTTTTAAATTTATTATAAGCAATGCATAATATTACTCAAATAATTAAGTGCATTAAACGTGAACGAATAAATAGAAAAGTATTCTTTCATATATTCAAAATGTCTCGATCTTAAGTTTGCATTAATATTTAACTCGATCAAACGAGAAAGTTTTTCAATTATTATTTGTATTAATAAAGAAAAAGTCGATATCGTAAAACGATAATGAAAAAAAAAAAAAAAAAAAAAAAAAAAAAAAAAAAAAAAACAAAAAAGAAAAGTCTCTCGCAAACAATATAAATACCTTGACCCCATTTTGCAAAACGGCTATGGGAAATTTATCCGAGGGATAGCTCGTCAACCATAATCTAAAATTAATCGACGTATTCGTCAAGTCGAAGCTCTCGCAGAGTTTTTCAAGCTCGGCCATCCAAGACACAGCGAGATGACAATTTTGCAGGCAAACCCAGCATCCGTCCTCTTGGGCTTGTTTTATCAATTGGCGAGCGATCGGGCCCTGACCTTGTCCCAGTGATATGGAAAAAAATCGCGTCAAGTAGTCGGACTGCTCCGCGAATTTCGTCAAAGCGCCCATTGGATCCGAACCCGCTGACAGGATGAAGATCAAGGGAACCAGACAATTCGAGTCGCTGTACGAGCGGGCTATGTCGAAACTCGGTGGCGTTACGAAACGCTCGTCCATTGATTTCCGCACGTATTGAATGACCTGTAGATGTGCGTGCGTGCGTGCGTGCGTGCGTGTGTGTGTATGTGTGAGTTTCGAGAACGTTGATATGGGCGGGTATGAAGGTTTGGAATTTGAAAATAAGGATAGGAATGAGTACAAATTGGTTTCGATAAGATTTTGCATTGGAATGCAGAGTTTGCATTAATGTTTTTGATTTTACTGTTTACATTAATTACTTTAATTGAGATTTTAAATAATGCAGAATAATAGATTAACAATAATTTATTCGGCAAATAAATTATGTTTTTAAAAAATTTCACATTAATGATTAAAATAATTAATAATTGAAATAATTAGTTTCTTTTACACGTTTCTATAAAGAAATGTAATAACGTTTATACCTTAGGAATAACTTTATCAGGCCTAATCATCCTCATAACAATAAGCTTATGAAAATCGGAGAGCTGATTCTCCCAAGGTTCGGGCAACACGGCGAGTTCAGGATTGACCGAATTGTAAAAAGTCTTCCAAGCCGCGGGGTCAAACTTTTCGGCAAATTTCTCAAAGGGACGAAGATTCGTCGATCGTCGGATCTCGTCCCAAGCTTTGTCGGAGAGCCAATCCGGGGCTGGGTTGGGTAAAGGACTCGCTTGCAAGACCAGACCGCCGGACAGAAAGAAGCTCATCTCGTCCCTCGAAAGTTCACCCTGTGCTTGTTGAATCGTCGTGCACAGGATGAACGAGTACAGCACCTGGCCGAATATTTTTTTCCTTTGTTGGCGAGTGGTTTTTTTTTTTTTTTTTTTTTTTTTTTTCGGAGGGGGACGATGTGGAACAGAGGTGAAATGCGAGAGGTTGAATGAGAAAGAGAGAGAGCAAACTTTTTTATGCGTCTGTTTACGAGAGCTTTTGTAAGTGTGTAAGAGAGGCGGTATTTGAAGTTAGAATATTAGTGAAGTTTGAGTTGTGGCTGGAAATGATTTTTTATCATTTTTTGAAATAGTTCAAATAAATGTGGATGTATTTTTTATTGTTTCTTTTATTGTAATATTACAATATATTTAATCTTTTTCATTGAACGTGAAATTAAAATATTTAAAATATAAATTTTAATAAAAAATACGGGACAACATATCATGCAAATATAACTTTTTCGTTCAAAAGTGTCATTACACGACTACAATAATTATTCATATATGTTTTACATATTTATTTAATATTTAAATCAATGTTAAATAAATTTATGTAAATTTTCATGGTCTTTATGATTTAATTGGTCAATGAATTTATTAATAAGTTTATAATTATTGCATTAAAATAATTTCATCCAAATATTATTATCGAATTCATTTGTAAAAAAAAATTCTTTAAAACTAATAATCATTAACAATAAAAAAAAAAAAAAAAAAAAAAAATTGTTAAAAAAGATAAATTATTTTTTCAAAGTTATCTATCTTAATTAGCATCTGAATTTTATTACCGAAAAAAAAAACACGCACCTCATTACTTACCTAACATCGAATAAGGTATCGTCAAAATTTCATAATAAAAATGAGTTTTATCGTATCGGTAACAAATAAGAAAAAAGGTAGAGGAAAAAAATAACACGATCTTTCTCCATAACTCAAAAGAGAGTACATTACCACCGATAAAACCACCCAAGCACCGGCTCGATCAATATACGTATCGGGACTCACCTTATCCTTCTCGAAAAGCGAGCGGCAGACGTTTTGATATAAATTGTAAGTGAAGGTCTCGCTGAGGAAAGCTAACCTCCGTTCGAGAACTTTGCTCTTGTTCGCGGTCTCGATCGACAGTACGTAAAGATTGATGAACCAGACGAGCGAGTATTGATACATGGGATCGATGTTGGGAAGATCGGTTACGGTGTAATATAACGCTGAGCTATGTTTAGCGATCGGTCTGTAACTTTGTCGGAACGCTTCGATTTTGCTCTCGGTTTCCTTTGCCGCCTCCTGCTTGCGTAGAATGTCAGCGGATAGAAGTTTCGAAGAGTCCAGAATTTCGATTGCTTCCTCGTCTTCCAAGATACTTGCACCGGAGACCGATAGCGTTCTGAGAATGTCGTCTTCGACCTGATATCAATTATTATATGTATATATATATAAAGTTTTTTTTTATTGCCGTTATTAGTTGTAAAAAGTAACAAACCTCTTTCAAAGCTTTTTTATTCGCTGCTCCTTGTACAATTAGATATTCGCGTTTCTCTTGCAAGTCCGGACGTTCCTTAGCAACGACTATTCCTAACAATTGATCTTCGAGACCATCGATAGTCAAAGCAAAATTGATTAGCGTCACCTTGTTGAACACTTCGGGAAGATAATGAGGATTTCGTAACTTTGTAGTTATGTACAATCGAAAGCGATTATTGTACTCCAATGATTTTTCTCCTAATGTTATGTACCAAATACCGGCTACTTTGTAAATGTTTTTAGAAAGAATCGGATCTAACGCAGCATCCAATTCTTCTCCTACGTTTTCAATTAGTACTGGTTTTCCTATAAAAAAAATTTTTCTAATTAATATATATATAAAAAAAAACTATTATAACAATTTTTATTATTTATTTTAATTTTTTTAATCATTTGATTTATCAATTTTAAGAATATTTTTTTAATTTCATGCAAAGATTTTTACTAGCATCATTACGTTACTTACTAGCAATGCTTAAAAGTTTACTCGATAAACAAAAGTAGGAAGGAAAATCGATAAACGAAAAAAGAAAAAAAAAATTTTCAATTATTGGGTACACAACGAGAGCAAAAAACTAAACAAAAAAAGGAAGGGAAAGAAAGAGCTCCTCACCGAATTCAATGCACTGTTCGATAATGTTCATGAAATTGCCGTCGGTGAGCTTAACGATTTCGAGCTCGTGCTGCTTTTCCATGTTACGGATCCACTTGTTGGCTTGGCTCTGCGGATCGATAAACAGACCCCAGCGCTTTGTACTGTCCATGATGATGGCGTTCTCGGTTGAAAAAGCGTCGCGCGGTAATCCGTAGATGTTCCACGAGTTGATTTTAATTTCGGAGCCGAGAACACCGACGAAACTATAATCGTCCGAGCGAGGAATTTGCAGTTCGCCTACGTATTCCATCCATTTGGCGAGACTCTCGATTCGATAGGGACTTGTGTAGGGCCCGAGGTAGGCTATCATACCGCAAGAGATGAGAACGTCGCCCGGTAGACTTTCGTAGGAACGCTGTAAATTTGCTGCGCAGTCGGTCCAACGGCTCTTCTCACCGCCTAAACCACTTTAAATAAATATTAGTCGTGATAGATATTATCGGGAAATATGGGCAAGTTTCGCCTTGGATATTTTCAAATATTATTTTATTACTTATGAACAAGTGAATCGACAATATTTTTATTCGTACGAAATGCAAAAATCAAGTTAAATTAACTCCACGCTGCTACTATCTTTGTTTAATATTATCGAAGAGTTTATAAAATGTCTAGAAGTAAAAATAGTAAATAACGAAAAGTACAATATTTTATTATAAGTTTTTGAATAAAGGTTATCATTAAGTGGAATAAATGATTCAGCTGAATATTTTTAGTTATAGCAACAGAGACAACAAATTTACTTTCTATCGTTGATACCTACATTTTAATAGTAAAATTTAATTAATAATTTGTATTTGTTTTTTCATATCTTCTTGAAAATAATAGTTTGCAAAAATTTATTTATATTTTTATCCTAAATTTTATTTTAATCTATAAATTATATTTTCTATTCACTTTTAGAATATAATTTTTTTTTTTTTTTTTTTTTTTTTTTTTTTTTTTTTTTTTTTTTTTTTTTTTAAATAAAATAATATAAAAAAATAATTACATTATCATGATAAATCTCCAAGTGAAGACAAACACAAAGAAAAAAACCATCGTCACAATGTACGCCATAACACTACGACCTTTACCTTATCAGCTTCTCAGCCCGAATTAGCTTGTTTCTACAAAGCGTCACTTGATTCTCTAAATCGATTTTCTTCTCGACGGTCTGAGTGAGCTGCTCGTTTAGCGCGGCCAACTTATCGTTGAGATCCGTAAGCATCTGACGCTTCTCCTTTAGAAAATTCATCGTCGCCTGAAACGAGCGCTCGGCTTCCTCGAGCTTTGCTTTTTTCGGCGCCACAATTTTAATCACCCCGTCGTATAGAACCATCGCTCTCACCCATTTGCACAAGCCCTCAGCTGCCTGAGACGCTTTGGCTACTTTGTGAGGTTCGAAGTTTTTGTCCGTCATATACACTTTTTTAATCGTCTGAAAATTATAGTTTCAAGAACATTAAATTATATAATTTTGAAAAAAAATTATTAGGTTATTAACCCATTGACACACGAAGCCGGCGAATCGCCGGTCTATCTTTGCGTAATCATTTTATGCATAAAAAATTATAGTTCTATGTTTTACCGTTTTAATTTTATGTGAAGTTTAGTGTTAAGGTTTCTTTGAAATAAAAGTTGTGATAATTAAATACTGTTTTTAATTAACAAATTATGTCATATTATTAGTGGTGGAATGGGTTAAAAACACTCAAGTTTAAGCACTTAAAACACACCTGCATTGTAGCCGAAGGAATATTATCCTTATCGTAATCGCGAAGGTAATCGAGAAATTTCATATCGCTGAGCATACGTTTACTAGGACCCCAGTAATCCAAAATTTTTTTCCCCGTTGTGGGATCATTAACGCGATCGGGTGAAACGTTCATCATAACGCAAACTGCGGCCATTACTAATTTAACACCTTCCGGTGGATTTTTCATCGACTTCACCAATGTTATATCAGCCGGCTTTAATGTATTTAGAGCAGCTGTAATTAATTTCATTAATCTACATTAATAAATCTATCATTTAAAAATAATATTCGGTATTTACCAATAGCCTCTTCAAGAACCGGCAAAGCCTCGGCCAAATCTGCTTCACACTCTGCTTTTAATGCTCCTGCTATTTTAGCTTGTTCATTAGCAGCATCTTCTTCCTTTTTTACGATCTTCGTCGCTTTCTCGACCGAAATATTTTCACTTTCTATTTTCTTCATAGTTTCCGCCGTTAATTTAGCTGATTTTTCAAGCTGTGGTTGTAAAGAGATTAAGGTAATTTTCATTGTCGAGACCTGTTGAGCAGCAAATTCAAGCTTATCAAGTCCGCCGATGTAACGATCTCTATAAATTAAAACATATAAAGTTTTAAGAAATTATATTTTATTTAATTTAGCATTAAATGGTAATTTTATAAAAATTATCAAATTACCTTGCTAATATTACTTCTTCTTGTTTCTCTTTCATAAGCATACCAAAAGCTCTTATTAAATCTAAAAATGCTGCCGAAGTCACGTAAGTCTTTCTTCCCGCAGCACGGTAAAATCTTTCGCTAATCTCTTTAGCGCAAGTGTGAAAATATTTGCAAGCGATTACTGAATTTACTTTTACATCTTCCGTTACATTAATATCCGTTGTACTGCGAAGTGCTACTTGTTCCAGTGCATCTTCTGGCCAAATTTGAAACCAATCAATGGTACAACAATTTACCAAACTTGGATACATTCTTAAACGTGTTCTAAATGATTCTCCAATTGGACTAAAGCATAACATTACATGTAACTTTTCCTTACATCGATTAACAAAGAATCTAAGAATCGATAAAACAGAAATATCCAAATTACGATTGCCTCCTTGAGCAGCTAACCTCGTCAATTCAACAATTTCTTGTCTTTCTTCAATATTGAATAAATTTGGGACTTCACCAGAATTTAAAAGTCCGTCGATGTCACCAAGAAAAGCTTCATCTTTTATTTGTCCTTCGGTGAACAAAAATACGGTATCTTTTCCACTTCCAGCAATTTTTAAAACTTTCTTGATATCATCTCTCCATTCACTAATTCCATAAGCACTACCTATTTCTGGCTGAAACAATCCAGAATTGGTCATACCAGAAGCAAGTTTTGTTAAGGATTGTCTTCCAGATCCGCCAACACCGACCATTAAAAGACTTCCACAAGGGATGGCTAAAATTCTGCAAATTCTTGCAAGGTGTTCAAGAGCATAACGGAAAAGAACAATGTCCATTTTGTTTTTATGAGTGCTATTATACTCTTCTAAACAGAGCGCAGCAACTTCTTGATACTCTTCTATAGAAGATACTTCTTCGTACTTTCTATCTTCTCCAAGAGCATCTGGATCCATGAAGTTACCAAAAATTAAGTTTTGCAAGCTTTTCTCCGTCAGTTTTTCATGATATTTTGGCAAATCATCGAATATTTTATCAAAAGACTCTTTTAAAGTTTTATCAACAGTTTCTTTAATTCGATTAAAAAGCCATATGCTATCTGATTCATCAATTAATCGATCTCCGAAGACTCTTAATATTTCGTGAGTCCAAAGACGAATAAATGTTTCACGAGATGCTGCCGAATCTTTTGTAATCATAGTACAACCGGTAATAACTCGAGCGAAATCGCGAAGATTAAACAGATAATGTGACTTGGTTGGAGTAGGACGAAGTTCAGCCTTTGCTCCTTCAAAAACGGTCATTGTTGCATTCACGAGAGCATTAATCGTTGACATAACATCTGTAGAAAATCCCCGCCTTTTTAATCCCACAAGAGCAACATTAGTAAATATACGAACGATGCTATCGGTTGAAAATTCACTAATTTCATAAAGATTAAAGTGTCTCAAAAATCTTGGATAAATTTCTTGTCTACTACCACCTGGAGGTGCCATAGCGCATATAAACATTGTCTCGTATATTTTAACTACTTCCGGTTCTTTTAAATCATACCAGTGTTCATGATCAAAAAACTGACGTAATAATTCAATAGGTGGTTGAGCACCATAAATTTCCTTTGCTGGCATGTTTACGTCATCGATAAAACAAACACAACGGGTATTACCCATAGGGCCGTAATGATTTTTTCTCTTTTTAAATAATTTCGATATCACAAGCTCTTGTGTTTGTGCAGCTGTTGTTCTTGCAGTAAATGTTATAAAATTCGGTAAGAAATCGTCACCATTCAATTTGTTCATCATTACATCTTGAATGTAAAAACTTTTTCCAGTACCAGTTTTTCCAAAAAGAAGAAAACGCTTTTTGTGAAAAATGTGACGCATAAATATGTATTGGTATTTTGTCGTGTCAATTGTAGGCACTAACATTTGCCCTAGACTTTCAGTTTCTATAATTGTTTCTTGTTTAACAACTTCACCGAAAAATTTCCACGTACCTTTGCCTTTGAACAAATAAAAATTATCATGAATAAGTCCATCACTAGGTAGAGAGATTGTCTCAATTAATTCGCTGGGAACTGGATAATCAGGATTTTCATTTCTCCATATAGTACAAAGAAATTCATCAAATTTTACACGAGATTCAACATCTAAAGTTCCTCCTATGCCCCAAACGATGGATGTTAAAAAAGCACCTTGCAACCAATAATCAATATATTGATTGAATTCCTGAGCTTTATTTTCTTCAACTGCATCGTTCATGTGCATTTCAATTAGATTCAAAGTAGAATTTATTTGATTAATTTGTCCAGCATAGAGAGTCATTGTACACTTTCTTTTCGTAAATTCTAAAGAAGCTTCAAAAAGCCATTCTATCAATTGATTTATAATAGATTCATGATTTTCTCTCCAAGCTGGGTTAACACTATTTACCCATGATATTACGGTCGGTCGCCATCCGAGTACATGAGGCTCTATGTAAATCATTCCACAACGAGAAACAGTAGCTGGAGATGCTTGAAGTAAATCCATAACTTCGAATATCATCGACATTACATTTGTCATTTGCATAACTTCTCCCGAAGTTAAGCACAATTTTTTATTATCGTCCAGTACGGTGTTTAAATTTTCAATCCAAACCGCGTCTACTGGACCGTCAAATATCAACCATTTTCTGTCCGCTGATTCTTCTGTGCAAAATTTTCTAAAGGCAACGGCACAAACTCCGTCGGTCCATTCTGATGATACTGGATCGAATTGTCCATATAATTGACCCATTGATATAGACTTTGGATTAATTGTTATAAATTTTGTTATTGCTCCATTCTCGGCTTTCCATTCATGCATTAATGTCAAAGCATCGGCAAGTGTATGTAAAACGGTAGTCTTACCTAAAAAAAGTTAAAGAGTTTATTGAATGCAGACTATAAATTTATTTTAAATATATTTTTATATAATAAAAATAAAATTAAAAGAAAATTTAATTAACAAATAAATTATTACCTCCACACGGATCTCCAACAAGCATAAAACCGTGCCTAACGATCATCATTTCATAAGTCTGAATGATCTTGAGTAAAAATCCTTCCGTGGTCTGAAGGTTTTTTTTATGGGCGACCTCATCAATTGCTTTCAGAATCACATCGTAATTAGGCGAAGGTAAGACAACGCCAGGAAACAAATCAGAAATTATGCCTTGAAAGAGCGGAACGTCGTGTGCCAAAAATTTTGGCAAATTGACGTCGACGATAGAACGCAATAAGAGTATCGTCTCATCTTCGTCGGGAAAGCGTAGTTTAATATTCTGCGCAGCTGTGAGGACAGTTTTAACAGCTCGCATACCGTAATCATAATGAGACTGAGAAGATAACTGTTCCGAGCAAAGTTTATAAGTCGTAACAATTTTAACGGAGAGAACTCGAGCTTCGGCAAAACCCGAGGAGTAGAGAAATATCTCTCCGATCATTGCGTAATCGGGAACCATCATAGCCACCGTTCGAAAAAGAACTTTTAGATTATCAGGCAATTCCGATCTTCCCGCATATCCAGGATTCATCGTGATGCATACGTACACTGCGGGATTCAGATTTAATTCCGTGCCCTCGAAAATAAACAAACCGTAAATATAGTTAACCAATCGAAACTGAAAAATTTTTGAAAAATATCCAACAAAGAAAAAATTTTAATTTCCTTCTTTAACCTACTTCAAACACGAACCTCTCGAGATTAGCTCTCACAGCTTGAACGATGCAAAGTATTTGCTGAGCAACGACCGAAAGGACTTCGAGCTCGATGCGATTGAATTCGTCGAAGCAAGCCCAAGCGCCGCAAGCGGCCAAACCCTTAAAAAATTTGCCCATGTTCTTATAATCCAAGCCCTCGGAACAATTGAACACGACGCATTGGACCGCCAGGGCGCGAGCCAAGTCTTTCGTGGTCTCGGTTTTGCCGGTACCGGCTGGACCTTCCGGTGCGCCGTTTAAATGCAAAGAATAGGCGCCGATCAATGTTCGGTAACATCTGGCGGTAAGAGAAAGAAGAAACGAGGATGAGATCAATTAATTAGTGTTTTATTTGTACAAAATATTATGCAAAATTTTACAGTTATAAATAATTTTATGACAATATTTTTCAAGCTAGATTTACGGAACCCATGAAATTGACGAGTTTCTAATTTTATGCTTAAGAATTGTAAGCATATAAATATGATTTTTTCAAGCTTTGGACATTGATTTTTACCGATACAATGTACCGATTATAAATTTTGATTTATTTGTTGCAAACATTTTTACAAAGAACCACCAAATTATCAAATAACATATCCGTAAATCTAGAATTAAAGTATTTTATGTAAAATAATATTTAATATTTATTATTATTAATGTAACTTAAAAAAAATTTCTTTTTTATTTCATTGTCAACTATGGACACATTTTTATACGTAATTTCATTTTAAATATAATTCAAGTTACAAGGAAATCTTATTGATACGATTCGAGTCCAATTTTTACTAATTTAACAAAAACTTTTGCATAAAAAAAAAAAGAATAAAGTATTTGCTCGTTCATAAAAATTGTTTTCACGACCGGATAAACGTTTAATAAAAACCTGTCGGTCAACGGAGTTATAACGAGTCGCGGAGTATTTCCCAAATACTCGTAAGCAAACGCAACGCTTGCGTTTATTATTCTCACGATTACGTCGTCCTCCCAATAATAACGCAGCTGAGCGAGCCACTCGAAGTCGGTCTCATTTATAATCTTGTTGTCTATCAGTGATTTTACGACGTCTTGAGCGTGTACGTCTATCGTAATTAGTGCGTTTAACGTCGTTCGATTCTGCTTCGATAGTGGGCCTGTTGAAAGTTTTTTGGTTATTAATTTAGCGATTTTGAAGTTTATTTAGCGATTAATGAAAATATAAACTGAATTTACTCTACTAAATATGTTATAATTTATAAGAATACATAATATTTAATAGTTCAAATTATTTACCAGGTGTTTATTAAAAATTAAATTTTTAATTAAAGTCAATCAAATAATATTCTAAATAAAATATTCACAAAATTAAATTATTCAGCTTGATAATAATTTATTGCGTGCAATATCAATAATGCAATGTTTTAATATAAAATTATAAAGATGTTGCATTTTACTGTTAAATTGATAATTATTCAAATAATAAAACTTTATTTCATTGTCTTTATTTTAGTATTATTTTATTGATAATCTTCTTAAAAATTTTCAGAACAAAAACAAAAACTACCTTTGCTTTCTTTTCTTTTATCACTCAAAAGACGACAAAAACTTTTCTAATAACTCAAAGATTATCCAATTCTCAATTTCAATGCATTCGTTCGCGTGGATAAACAAAAAGAGAGAGAGAGAGAGAGAGAGAGAGAGAGAGAGAGAAGTAATTTTAAGACTTCATCATTCCGTTCGTTCATCCAAACACGATAATAATCCATTTAACAAACTCCGGTATGCGCGAGCCGAAGTAACGATCTTCCTTACCCTTGACGAGATTAACCACGTCGATGATCTGGCTCCTGAGTTTCTGATAAAGCGCCGTCATCGCGGACAGTATGTGGGCCATGAGTGCGTTTTGTACCTGTATGCTCCAGTAAATTTGCGAGACGCAGAGGACAACCATACCCGGCCAAGTTCTTACCCAATCGACGCGCTCGTTGACTTCGTAATCCCGATAGCTCATAAAGATCTCCCGTCTCACCGAAGTTACCATTTGCTCCTCGACCTTTTCACAAATTTTTGTCGAGTCAGCCGCTTTATCTTCTTCTTTTTTCTTTTTTTTTTTTTCATTCCCCCCTTTGAACTGCCCGATTAACAATTAGGCGAGCCCGAAATTTTCTACTTCGTTTGAACGATCGATTTGATTGGTTTGGGCGATGAGAGAAAATCGGATCGTTGGAATAGCTTTTTTTTTTTCATTTTAAATTGAATGTATGTAATTCGTTTGGTATAACTTTCGAATGGTAAACATAATTTTTGATAATGAAATTTAACTTTTTACTAATTTATATTTATATTTTTTATGAATTTTTGTTGTTCCTATCTTTTTTTGAAATTTAAATTTTACTTAACGAATTTAAATTACTTTAACTTGAATCGTGTTTATTTCAAACTTTGAAGAATAAATTTATGTAAATAATCTTAAGAATTATTTGTTTACTACAAAAATTCACTATAAAAATAAAATATAATTCTTTTTGAATAATCATAATGTTCAAGATGAAAAATAAATTAAAAATATATTTCGTATCGTTTCCAAATGCAAACCTCGTTAATTAAATTCATTTTTATTGAAAAAACAAAAACAAAAAAAAAAAAAAAAAACTAATACAAAACTAATTTACAACCTTATCTGATTCAATTTACTAAAATAATTCGTTAGCTAAATGTATAAACATATAGAAAAAAGAAAACAATACTACAAGCTTTTCTCAATCTCGGCTAAGGATAAAGTGAATTTATATGGAAAATTTTACTTGAACAAGCCATTTTTCTACGCAACCGCGCGCCGCTTCGGTCGATATCATATCTTGCATAGTGATTTCCTCTTTATCATCGCTGATGAATGAATAAATCTCGAGATTGTTATTGAATCTGTAACACAAATTGATTTTTGAAAATTCAATTTTTTCACATTGTATGCGATTAGGATAAAATCGAATCTTTATTTTGTTTGAAATTTCGTTCTGAAGATTTATTTATAATTATAAACAACGCACGCTGAAAGAAATTAATGTTACGAGTGCTCCTGTAAGAAAGAGAGAGAGAGAGAGAGAGAGAGAGAGAGAGCGAGAGAGAGAATGTTTTGCCAAAGCGATAAAAATCCAAATAATTGTTTCGAGGATAAAAATGGAATTTCCTTTATTTTTATTATTCTTTTTTCCTTTAAAACATAAAAGAGAAATAGAAAAATACCCAAGTTTTGCGATGCCTTCGAAGCACTTTTTTAAATGAGGCTGAACTCGTAGTGGATCCTTTGTTTCGGAGAGTATCTCGAGCATGTCGTCATTACTCAAAAAGAAGAATCGAGGAAAATAAAGTCTCTTTTTCTCCAAATAATTCGCTACTCCATCGTTTACCCGTTCCATCAGTTCATTTGCGTCTCTCATCGCTTCGTATAAGCCTAACTAAAAATAATTATTTATTACGTTATAATGTAAATTATTAAAATTAATTCTATTTCATACATCGTAATAATTGTTCAAAACGATTTTCCGTGTTCGATAATTGCATAAAAAAATTTTAAATGATAAAAGAAAAATTTTAATAAAAAATAATTCTCAGGAAACAAATTTTAATACTTTTAAAGTTTGATAAAAATCTTTTATTCCTTATAAAATTTTCATATTTTCCGTACCTCATATTTACATGCACTTTTACATTCAAACGCGACTTTACAATATCGAATTGCAATACAATCCACTCAGAAAAATAGCATCTAAAACCGGCATTTCTCTCTTAATTTTCATATTCTATTTTCGAAAAATAACAACGTCGAATAATATTTCACAGAGAGAACTTTGCATCGCATACGCCGTAAGAGAAAAAGAAGCGAAGTTAAAAAAAAAGTTCCGCGTCGCGAATATCACGCATAACGAGAAAGCAAAGAAAAACAAAGTAAACAAAAAAAAAAAATAAATAAATAAATAAATAAATAAAAACGCAAAAACTTTCATCGTATGCATATACTTATAATATATTCGACTGAACGGCTTCGATACGAACAAATAAATAGACGAGAAAACGATAAACGAGAAAATCTTACGGAGCCAGCGGTTTCGCGAACTCTCGACTCCCTGATGACGCTCTGCATCGCCTTGCGGAAAGTCCCGTCGACCTCGACGAAGAGTATACCCTCCTCGGGGAGCTGGGCTACGATGTCCTTGCTCGAGAATATTGGCAAGAGATACATCCATTGTACTTGCACCTGTTGATAAGGATACGTTTTTCATCGAATACGCATTGCTTCTTAGTTAGAGCGAGGCTCGATTGGCATACCGTTAATTGCTTGCTTTAATTGCGCATCGCTATCTTATTACGACACTCTGCGGTATCCATGTTTGAGTATGTAGAATTAAAAATATTCTTTATGATGCATAAAATTGAGCAAGCATTTATTCAAAGATAGCGATAAAAAAATAAAAGTAATTTTATAGACCTTGGCCCATTCCTCGATAGTTTTCTGAATCCTCAGCAATAACTCGTAGAATATTTTAACTTCCTTGGCGATCGGCTTAACGAAAGCGGATCCCCTCATCGCTTGAACCTTCACTATCTGCTCCTCGAGTAAAGCCTGAATGTCGTCCAATTGCGTTAAAATATTCACTTTGGTGTCTTTGAAGGGCATCGTAGTAAAGTAAACGTCGTCCCATTCGCCCATCATTTTTTCGAGAAGCTCCTCGAGCCCGAGCTCTTTCGTCGCTCCAACGCTTATCTGCTCGTATCTAAAGTAATCGATGGGGTTATTCAAACGTCGTACGTTAGAATTATTATTGATTTATACCGTTGAACGGAAATTCGAAAGCCCGATCGCTTAAGATAATTGCGAGATAATTAATTTCTAAAATAAGGCAAAATTTTTAACTCACAAATCGAGATTGTCCGTCAAATTCATATCTATTATTTTATGCAAAGTCGTTCCAGCATTCGGCGTCAAATCGAAACCGGCGATTTCGCTCATTTCGTCCCAGTGACGTTGACGTAACGCCGAATTGCAAAAACACAGAACCAACGGTACGTATTGCTGAAATAATAATTGTGAGTTACCGATTCGTTCTTTTTCAATTCGCAGAAACGAAAAAAAAAAAACAAAAAAAAAACAAAAAACAAAAAAACGGATATGTTTTTTTTTTTTTTTTTTCTACTTTGAACCATTTGACGTTTTCGACGAGTTGGTAGCAGAGTTTCATCGGCGCCGGTTGCTGATAAGGATCCGGATCGTCCACGGAACCCACGAAGCTGTTATTTTACGTTTATTATTTTTTTATGCGAGTAATGATTATTTGCGTATTATTTTTATCAAATATTTACGTTTCATTTTATTTAAATCTTGTACATAAACGCAATTTTAAACGAATGCTTTAATCAAATGCATAAATTACGCCTTGGGGCGTGAAAATTTATTAAAAAATGTCGAGAAAATTTTTCCATTATGATAAAATATACATGTAAATGAACTTCTCTGTATGTATATTTAAATAACCAATATTTTTCTCATAAAACTCTAAGCTTTTTATTATTAAAAATAGAAACGTCGACGATGCATTCTATTTCTGTGCATCACTGATGGATTTGAAAAGTTTTCCGGTGATATTAAAGTTTTTTATTTGCGGATGATTTTTAACGAAAATTGTTAACATTATATTTTAACATCGGTAAACGATAATAAATGATATTAAAATAAATCGCGTTAAAATTGAAAACAATTTTTTAAAGCTCAATCAACTTTATAATATTCATTGTACTGTAAAGTAAAAAAAAAAAAAAAAAAAAAAAAAAATTAAGTTTTCTACCTGTACGGATAATTCATAGCCATCTGCATCTTAATCTTAGTCTTGAAAGCCTTGCCGGTTTTCGAAAAATCCTGCAAATAATCCATAGTCTTTTCATCGACGACGCTCGAGTCCAAATATTCAAAAGGCCCGTGAAGCCAAACTCCGAGATCCCTCTGCCATTGCAAAGCACGATAAATCAATTGATAAAATGGCACAATCGCGTTGTCGCTTATCTCCGCAATTCGTGGATAAGTCGTTATGGGAAAACCGAAAAATTTCTCCTCCTGATTTATCCATTCGACCTCGGCGTTAGCTCGCTCGAGATCTCTCGCGAATTTCCTCATGAACTCGATGTACTCCCTTATGCGATCCGCGTCGTCCATCGCGTCCATTATGTCAAGTCTGCGGCGAAATATGCGCGCGTACGTAAACGTTACGTAATTTGACGAATTCGTTTAACGTCGGACGATGCGACGCTCGTAGCGTATCTGGGTTAGCCACTTTTTAACGCTTAGGTTTAATCGTCTCTGTGGAGTGTATACTAGTATGCGTAGATACGCGCAATTTATGTATATGCATGCGAGCCTCGCATCGAATTTTACAAGGTACACTTGGCTTTTGATCGTTCGAGTAATGCGGGCTGATAATTTTATGCTAATTTTAAATGCGCGGAATGTTTGAGAGGGTCGGTGAAGGATTTTTCATTTAAATGATTGAGAGAGAGAGAGAGAGAGAGAGAGAGATATTTTATACGTGAATTTTAAAATCGTATTGTTTTTTTATGTATTTTTATTCTTTTTATAATGATTTAATAAAGTATTAATAAATTAATATCAAATAAATTATAATACTGCAAAAAAATTTCTACGCAAAAGAAAAAAAAAAAGAAGTTGATCAGTGAATCGAACAATCTCTATTCGTACAGCTTTAATCCCGCGTGAAACGTAAAGTTTTATACTGTTGTACTTGAAATGCAAATGTACGTATGGAAATTACTGATTATACGCAAATTTATGGATTGCTATATATATTTTCGTATAAGTGGGAAAGATTTCTTTTTTTTTTTTTTTTTTTGTAAATCGAACGTCGATTTGTTATTTTTATTAAAATTCAAAATTCAATAAAATTTCATTCGATTATGCATACTTTACAAATATTATTAAAAAACTTTTTAACATATGAATTATTGAAAAGAATATTATTTTATTTATTAAAATTTAATTTTATATTTTATTATTTTATAATTTTAAACGATTTTAACTGATTAATTTACGATAATATTATTATAATACGAATTTATTAAAACTTTACCATAATTAAAAAAATAAATAAATAAATAAATAAATTAAACGTACGTAGGTACGGTATAACATATTTCGCGTAAAATTTTTATATTTCATGAACGTTGAACTTTTAAAGCGAATGATATCCCCATTCGCGAACATCGGCCTTTCAGAAAAATCAGTCGTACGAGAAGGACGCGAAGCGAAAAGTTGAAAAATACCATAAAAGAGAATCTTGAGGTCGCGTTGTGTAGTCAAGTTTATTTTTTCGTCTAAAATTTTCATCTTACGCTGCGAGTATATACTTTATGTAAAATAATTTTTGTAATGATAATCGAATGAAAGAGAAATTTAATAATATGCGTAATGTTTTGCATCAACTTAAAAACGACGCAAATATTCAACATAAAAATGAAGACGATAGTGAAAACTGGCGAACGAATCAATAACCAAGATAAATAATAAAGCAAAAAATTTCCACCTGGGAAACATATCCTCGACGCATTTGTTGAGATTAACTATTCTGCTTTGTAATCTTTCCTCGAGCTCGAATTTTTTCTGCTCGTACATCATGCTGTTATCTTCGAGGATCGGCTTGATCTTCTGGAGCCAATTGACCGTCTCGTTGTTGAGCTCGACGTGGTCTTTGTCCAGCGACGTAAGCTCGAACAAGGAAGCGAGCGTGTTCAACGATTGGGTTATACGTTGACGCAGCTGCTCCATTGTTACGGTTGTCACGTGCAGCATGTATCGTCCTGTTTAAAATTAATTTTTTTTTTTTTTTTGTCGCGTCAACTTGTTATTTCTTTGAATTTTTAACTTTGTTTTTAGAAGAGTAATTATCGCAGTATTTGCGTTTGCGATTCATTTGCAATGTTATTTTTATTTTTAATGAACGAATACTTTCAGTTTTTCACAAATTTTACTGTTAACGTCAAATATAAGTAATCGATAGTTTATAAAAATAATCAAAAAATAAATGAGTTCTCGTAATTATCTACGAAGTTTTCAAAACCAATCTAAAAGTGTAGAAACATTAAATGACAAAAAAAAAAAAACACGGGTTTGAAAGTTAATCATTAACAGCAACAACAAAAAAATCTACTGATAAAATAAACTCATTCGTATCTGTCGCTCGATTTTTTCTTTTTTTTCTTTTTTTTTTTTTTTTTTTTCACAATCGAATTTCGTAGACAAATTAAAATTGAATAAATACCGAGCTCGAGCAATTCCTCAGTTTCTTCCGGAATGTTAAGCGCTTTTTCTTCGATCGCCTCGAACTCCGCGCAAATGCCGAGATTGAAATTTCTGTGCCTAAGGACGAGCTCGTTTATTATAAGCTTCCTAACTTCATCGGTACATCGTTTTAATCCATTTTTAGCGTCCTCCTGATGCAACTTGCAATTTGGAAAGTATTCGTTTCCCGCCTGTGTATTAAATGGAATTGTAATCTTTTCTTTTTTTTTCTTTTTTTTTTTTTTCTTTTTTTTTTTTTTTTTTCGATAAATTTGAAAGCAAGTTGTATCGTCGAGGTAATGTTTAATTTTTGTTGAAAATTTAACGGTACATTTTAGAAATAAAACAACATTTGCTAAAAACATTCATTTTGACAGTTAATATATCCCCGATTTATTATTTTAGTTTTAATATACACCGACTGATAAAACATTTAAATAGTATGAAATAACTTTGGTGTAAAATGAATTGTACACTTAGGTACTCGATGTCGTTACAGATAGATTTTGAACTAGAGAATAATGGCGAATTCGTGTTTACATTAATTGCCATTATAAACAAAAGTGTCATTTATGTTCTTGATCGAAAATCGATTTATAACTGAAACAAGCTCGAATAAATCGTCAAAATTTAAACTTTAAACGTTACAATTTTGTTTTGGATGCCGTCCCATAAAAAAAAAAGTCGACATACCAAACCAAGCACATCGGCAACCGAACGATTAAAATCTTCGAGCTTTACGAGACAGGTATCAAATTCCTCGCTTGCGACAATTTCAGCGACTCGAATCTTCTGTGACTCCACGTCGTATACCGAACGAAATCGTTCTCGAATCTCGTCTACGTGTCGCATCAACGGTGCGAAAGCCACCTCGAGGATTTCGTCCAATCGACGATGAGATTGGCTTATGTACCAGTCGGGTAGCTCGGCTGCGCATTGGTCTTCCATGTTTGGAAGTTTGGCCAAGGCTTCCAGGGACGGTAACTGTCGCGCTGATTGACCGATGCGATCGATGAACGAATGGAAAGTCGATTGGATTTCTCGCATTAAGGGACTTACGAATAGATCGTTGTTTTCGCATTTTAACGTTAGCTAGAGCGTAGATAAATCAAAAATAAAGTTTAAGTTTTATTATGATTAATAATTTTTTTTTTTTTTTTTAACGAAAAACGTTTTTAAGTTTGCACATTAATTATTATAATAATAATAATGCATTCGGTAATTCAATAAAACAACGGTGAAATATCAAACTGCACAGATGAATAATCGTGTTAATTTATTCGTGCGCGGACGTGATTGGTTATTATCCTCTTTTAACGATATTATTAATTCGAATTTATAAACTACAAGTGCTAAACTTTGAACTTTACCATCGTCAAATACGTCTGGAAGTGAAATTGCAATTCATTCATAATGAAAATAAAAAAACTTAAACTTGGCTCGAGGATAGGTTTATTTTATGATCAACTAAATAATAAGCGCTTTAATTGAATTCGACTTGCGTTGCGTTTAAATTCACCGTAGAAAATAAAAATAAATTTTAATTAAAGATAATAATTTTTTTGATTCTGAAATTATTTTTATTTTAAAGAGGATAAATCAATTTCCGAGTTAAAAATTATTTATAAAATGATTTGATAAAAAATAATTAAATAATTAAATTGAATTAAAAACTTTAACAACATATAAAACATTAACGATACAAAAACAACAACAAATAAAGAAAAAATTGAAAAGGAAACGCAATCCTCACCTCGAACAAGGGCGAGAGTAAAAGTTGCTCGGTCAGGACGTTCATCAGATGCTCGACGCTCGCTATTTCGCGATCGATAATTTGCAAAGCGAATAGTCGCCCGGCGCATCGTAAAAAACTCGACAGCCTCGATGCCTCGATAATTCCTCTCCCCATTCCCTCCAACATATTCGACGATTGCGTTATCAGCTTACCGATTTCCGCGTGATAGGAGCTCGCGATCCTTAAAGCTCCACGTTTTAGGTCCGCTTCTACCAGCTCGCGAAATCTGATTGTTGTCGAAGTTTGTGATTTAGTTTGTGACTTTTAACGGGGGTTATGTTCGTTTGATATTTTGATTTTTTATGAGTTTGGTTGGAGTAATTAAAAACTATAGGGTTTATCCGATTTTGATATTAAACAACTTTGGATTATTCGTATGGTTAAAATTAATTTGTTATTCAATGTTTCATTATGTACATTATCATATTACGTATTGCAATTAATTATTGTTAGCATATGTAAGTATGTCAAGAGTTAAAATTAAAATGAATTATTACTAATAAATTAACAAAAGGCATTTAAATTATTATAAGTATTTACATTTATCAATAAATATTGTTTAAAATTTTATATCATCCGTTAGTTTAATTAAAAATTTACTAAAATATAACTTTACAGCCAACAAAAATAACCAACCGTAAAACGATCGATCACGTTTAACAATTAAATCAAATTTAATTTTTTCTAAAATCCTTTGCAAAATAAAGCTTGAAGCAAAAAAAAAAAAAAAAAAAAAAGACTGAATAATAAATAAAATGTCATCGTTAATTTATTGGATTTTCAGTAGCGCAACGTAGAATCACTTTCGTCATCGATCCGCTGGATGGTATCGAAATTGGCTTTTAAAGTTTGCTTTGCGGTTACGTGATCCACTACGTTTGAAAGTGTTTCATTTTATATACGTTTAGTTTCGTACTCAAGGGTGAAAGTTTGACAGGATTAATTAAACTGTGTATTTTATTTTATTTTTTTTTTTTTTTTTGCCTTTTGTAAATGCTATCCTAGGTTTTAATACATCTTTGATTTTCGTATCATTCGATGGAATATGACGTACGATAAAATAGATGGTTTTGTTTCCTTTGTATCAACGTGCCGCTTTAAAAATTAGAACTTTTGAAAATTGTTTTATTATTTTAATTAAGAAATTCGTTCGATCATTTGCGATGTATTTTTATAATGGGAATAAATTTAATTGACCTAATTTTCTTTTTATAAAGTAGTCAAACGTAGAGAATGTACAATTTAGTAACGAAATTTATACCCTGGTTTATATTTAAAAAATTTTCAATTGCTTTTCACAATAAATTTTAAATTTGGTTTCTTTTTTTTTTTTCAAACAAAATAATACGACAACTCACTCGGTAAAATCCAAGTATCCCTTCTGTCTGTACACTCGAAAATCACAAATCAACTTTGGCAGTCTCGTACGAGCTCTCGTCACAATCGTCCTCATAAGTTTATGGGACAGGAAGTATTTTCGTAAAATCGCTCGACGATTTCTCAAATACTTGTCGTAATTCTCCGTGCGACCTAATAACTTGTATGGCGAATCTTGAATTCCAAACCAATCGCCACCGTCGAGTTGTAATACGCAGCGTAGGCTAGTTTCGCGCATTACTTCGAGATAACGTTCCTTAACCTCATCCATTTGTCGCTCCAATACTTCCGCAAACTTTGTTCGGAGCTTTTTGGGGATCGAGTCTCGCATCGATTCTTCCCAGTCCTACTGGGTTTGATAGAGTGATTAATTTCATCTTTTTTTTTTTTTTTTTTTTTTTTAAATATCCAATATCTCTAGGATTACCATTTTTATATGTACATATGTAGATATACAATCGATCAATTAAAGTTCGTTAATTTGTAGATAAAACAAAATTCATTGTGAAATTTTAAACAAAACTGTAATAATTGAAAATGTACAGTGGCAATAATCGGTCGTTATTTTAATCAAACAAAATCCCCATACACACGCACACGCATCGATAAAATTTTTCGACTTTCTCTTTAAATCGCAATCGATCTATCTATTCAACTCTCACGGATACTAAACCAACAAAAAAGCTCAACCACAAGCTTTTCAGCTTTGCCACCCTCTCTCTCTCTTTCTCTCTCTCTCTCTCTCTCTTTCTCAGCTTTTAGCTTTATACATTTAAAGCGCGTAAAATTGAATTTCCAAGGGGGTTTGCACCGGGTCAGTACACTCCTCGCACACGCCAACACCAATCCGTACACACGTGCATATATGTATACGTATATAGCTCACCGGAAGTAGTCCGTGAATTGGCAAACTCATCGCGAACTCCCTCATTTTATCGACGCAGACGCTTTCGGGCGGTCGGAGGCAGCAACGTTCCCTTCCTCGAGGATAGCGAATGCGCCGTCGTGTCGCTTCGGCCGCTCGTTCCAATGCTTCCTTGGCTTCGCGATCGCGGATCTAGGAATTGTGAACGACGATAAGACGATTTTTTTATTTACTTTCACGATGCAAGCTTTCGATATTAATGGTTTTTATACTTTTTTTTTTATCGTATTTATTTAGCTTTGAGCTACTTTGTGCTCGAGGAGAAGTTGAATAAAGATTGTATTGAATAATATAATTTATTAAATAATTATAATTGAAATTTTAAATAAAGACATCACATACTTATTGATGAAATAAATATGTATGGATAATGCAGCCATGTTCATAAATATTCGTAATTGTGCAACCTGAATCTTCGATTAATAAAGTAAATGTAAAGTTAAAGTTAAATATTTATAAATAAACATTAATATATAATTATTAAAAATTATGTTAATAATGCTTTTTTTATAAATATACTTGCAAGATTAATTCATTAAAGTGTTAAAAGTACATAATTTCAAATCTTAATATTGGCTAAACTATAATTAATGTGAATACTAAATTGTGTAAAGTAGTTGATTGAAATAGTAAATATTATTTATTATTAACAAGATTAAAACATTATTTATTAAAAAAAATTTTTTTATTTATAAATAATATCATAAACTAATAATAACAATAATTTTTTAATTTTAAATTAATTTCAAAAATCTGAAATTCATATAAAAACAATTTATTTAAGGTTAACATATACTATTCTAACCTTTTCAATCCTATAATCGTACAAAGGCATATCAATATTTTTCTGAACGATCGTACCGACATTGGGGATCGTCAATAATCTCGGATTTGCGATGTTTGATAAATCATGCGTTTTCCGCGTCGACGATATGCCCCCGTTCCTTTTATTTTCCATCTTTTAAATGTTCCCGCATGAACGATCCGAGGGACTAAGCTGTGAAAAAACCTGGAATGCTATGCACATGACAGGTAATCAATTCCAGGCGTTCATCTGTCGAGGAGACGAGGCAACGTTTGAACGTTCGCGCCGTTGGTTATATTCGCGATGTTTGATCGATACTGACATCTACAGATTCTTTGGTGTACTCGCGTTTATCTAAATGGCGCTAATTTTGAATGAAGTGAAATTCGTGAAAAATTGATTGATTTTTATTTCGATGATGAGTTTTGAAGATAAAAATTTGAAAGAAATTTATATATATATATATATATATATATATATATATATATATATTTTTTTTTTTTTTTTTTTTATTTCATACTCGAATAATTATATTATTTTACAAGGATCTTGAAAATAATGTTCATGAAAAATATTTTATTTGGCATAAAGTGTTATTTATAAAAAGTCCTAAAATCAAAATAACTTACAAAATTTCGTACAATTATTTTAAAATAATTATGAATAATAATATTTCTAAAAGTAAAACAAACTATTCTTCAACGGTAAAAAGCTGCAATTTTTCAACACAAATTTTCAGACAATTATACTTTTTCATACGACGAATTTTTGAAAAAGAAAATTTCAAGCAATTAAAACAAAACAAAAGAATCTTTATAACAATTACTCTTGAATTGTAAAAACAAGCTCGATTGTAAGCCATCGTCGCGCGTTTCACGTACACTTTTAAGTAAAATAAAAAGTTTAAAAAAAAAAAAAAAAAAAAAAATGTTCGACCTCAAGATTCACCGAGAGAAAGAGACATCTCCGATCTCCGACACAAATTACGTCCTCCGTCTGTCGCAGTCATGCCAAATCCAACGTTCTGTAACCAAAATAAAATAAAAAAAAAAAGAATTAGACTCGGCCAATACCCAGACACGACAAAGCTAGAATAAAAAAAAAAAAAAAAAAAGCACAGTCAAAGAACTTGGCAAAAGAAACTTTCCGGTACCGCGAGCAACTAGGCTACGTCGATTCGGTAAATGCGCGATAAATCGATATGGTGTAAGGGATACGGAGACGAATACCGAGATGTACGCAACGAAGATTTTTTATTCTTATAATAATTGACGTTGGGATGACTTTATTTGCTTATTATTTCGTTGCGCGTGTCGGGATATGTGAACACAAGTTGGATTTGTATATCGGTTGAACGATCGATGATTGATTTATCGAGTGCTGGTTGTTACGTGACGTAACGAAATTGATATCGTAAATATAATTTTTCAATAAATATAAAAAAGAAAAAACGAGATATAATATCAAATTTAGTACAAACAAAATATAACGACGTTGCAAGGCCTACTATGCATATCGTTTTTACCGTGTGACTCTCCGCGCAATGCGTGGATTGAATTCTGTGGAAAAAAAAAAAAAAAAAAAAAAAGAAAAACTACGGAATAAAGCAAATTTACAAGAGTCAAGGTCGTTGTCCATACCACAAGTGCATAAAGAGCCGAGTAACTCGACTCCTGCCGTCACGCATACCAGAGTTTACGGAGGAATTGACATTATTATTTTACGCCGATGCCGGGCAAGCAATAAAAAAACTTCCACTTTGGGTACGCGAGAGATGCTTGCGCTGGTAGACAATCAAGCCGCAGAAAAATACACGATAACGAGTAACCGCGAGACTCGTTTTCATTCTAACTCGGTGATATACAAAAGGATAATTCAGACTCATCTTAAACATATACTTACTTACGAGTATCTATTCTTTTTGTCGAGACACGTAATCGTACGCAAGGTTTATTCATTTCCGGCGACCAGATAAGATTTTAATTATTATTATTAATCCATGGCATGCTTTGATACAACTAGGAATGTTCTATTCCCAATTAGATACAGAGCTCCGATTGGTTACCAAGTCTCTTAATCTCAGGGTAGATCATTTAGCGTAGCGGTAAACGAGGGAAGGGCTATTTTCGGTTCGTTAATCAAGCGGGCTCGTACGATACGCGTCGAGTCATCCCGAAAATTAAAATAAAAAAAATAAATAAATAAATAAAAAAAAAATAAATAAATAAAATTTCATATGTGCGGGTTGTCCCGCACGTAACATTGATGTATGAGGAGTTATTGTATTTTTTTTTTTTTTTTTTTTTTTTTTTTTATCTTACGTTGCGTGCAAACGCGTGTTCGTATTTTGTGTTTCGTCGAACGATGAGAGATAAACCATTAGAAATTGAATGGAAAATAAAACGTTTAATGACTTTTAAGAATAATTTTCTCGCACGAAACACCGACGTTTGTAACAGCGTGTAATTTTGGCGGGACGCGAATGAAAGTAGGAATAAAAATTTGAAGTAAACTCGCAAAAATTATACGCGAGTAACAATTTTAACGAGTCGGATATACTCAAAAAAAAGAGAAACGTTAATTCATTCGCTTCCAATATGAAAATAGAATTTCCAGCGTTGAATTTACGTTTAGCAATTGAGGTAACGAAGTAATACATTTCATGAATGAATGCAAATGTACATAATACTACATAAGACTATGCATTTAAATAATCGTTATTAACCCGAATTATTATTCCTTTATTTATATTTTCAAATTCAAGTTCGACTTTTTCAAAATGATATTTCATTTAAAATCCATACCAATACGAATGAATACCAATCAAATGATTTACCACATCATCCGATTGGTTTAAAAAATCATTACGAATAATAATATATTATCACAACAATTACGCAATCGCGAGCCATTCATCCAAAAAAGTTAAACTCATTCTCGTTCGTAAATCTTGCAGCGTACTTTCATATATATCAAAATCGCATTACATATACAGAAAGAGAGTTCCGCGGGGAGAAAATAAGCAATACAACGCGCGATCGTTCGCTCTCGACGAGACAAAAGAAAAGTGTTTCAGGAGCGAGCGAGCGCGCGCGCGCGCGATAAAAAAGAGAGAAACCAAACGATCGTGTATACCATATACACACTAGCCGAGATCCGAAAGTAAAACGCTGGGATATCTCACGAGAAGGTAACCGGAAGAGGGACATCGATGACTCGAGGAAGAGAGAGAGAGAGAGAGAGAGAGAGAGAGAGAGAGAGAGAGAGAGAGAGAGAAGAAAGTTCTACCTCGCAACGCGGAGGCGAGAGAGGAATCCCGGATCCTTTTTGCTCTCGTCTCGTCTCTCTCTCTCTCTCTCTCTCTCTCTCTGCGATGGTGCCTCGTTGTTTCTTCTTTTTTTAATTATTTTTTAAGCGACTTTGTGGCCGCGAAAGAAGCGTGAAAGTTTCACGGTAGGTATCGAGGATTCACCGCCGGATGTGGACGTATAATGGTTGAGGTTTCGCCTGGAATTTGGTTTTTTTTTTTTTGCACTATGGTGGAGTTATTTTATTTTATTTATTAATTTTTTTTTTTTCTAGTTGTGCGGTTATCGAATATCGAACGGTGGGTGAAAAATGTATGTTGATGCGTCTGAGGTCGTCAAAGTGTGATTGTCATTAAATTTTTATGAATTTTATTTAAAGTGAAATAATTCAAAGATTAAAAGAAAATGTATATTTTTTTTTTTTTTTTTTTTTTTTTTATTTTAATTTGAAGTAAAAAATTTTCTTATTTTAGTATTAATATAATGGATAAATGTTAAGTTATTGCAACTTTATTTTGTAAGCAAAATTTTTGAAAATTTTTAACATAAAATTTTAAATCATATTTACATAAAATCGTCAATTAATTATAAATATAAGATTTATTTTCGTTCTCGTACATGTAACATAAAATCATACAATAACGTTTGTTAAAAGCTACATCTTCACTTCCGTCGTTACAGTTTCCAACGAAAAATATTCAAAACCAACAATTACCAAGCAAAACGTACTTGAATCCTGCAAAAATTGGCACGTTCATCTTTCCTCTAAAAGAAACCGCTTCGTTCGTCTGTTTTGCTTTATATCACTATAAAAATCATTCCATTTCGCAAGAAACAATTCCATGACGCTCAATAACACGAGTCCCCGTTTATGTAAAGCGAGCTAAGCTATTAATACGCGTTCAAGTATACATACACACACACACACACACACACACATATATATATATATATATATATCTTTTATTTGCTCGATATATCCATTTACCGTTCGATGCCGCGTCCTTCGAGAAAGAGGAAGAAATGCGAGAGGCAATAAGAGTAAAAACGCACCGCATTCCGATGCAGGTCATGCTTTCCTCTATTTCTCTCTTCATTTTTTTAAAGTTTCCCGAAAGTAAGAAAAGCACAGACTTATCCGCCTGTAACTTCGCGTTTTCTATCAGAAATACTTGGCTTCTCTTGTTTGTTTTTTTCCGATGGTATTTTGTTGCATCTAGATCGCGGCGAGTAAACGCGCGGTTCAAAGAAGATAACCAGAAGGTTTTAAGCGTAGTTGAAAGGACAACGGTTAGTTTCGTCGTTTGCATCGTTGTAATGCTTTTCTTACTTAGCTTTCCGAACACTTTTTTAAAAACGTTTAAATGCGTTCGTTCGCCTTTAACCATTTGGTGTAATATCTTCGCTTACTTTCAAATCGAAATTTTCAATAATTTTTAAATAATTACTTTTTCAATTAACAAACAACGATACTATTGTTTCTGCTATATTTTAAAATAAAATTTACCTTTCGTTTTTCTTAACGTATTTGAAATTTTTTCGCATTAAAAGCGACACGACATACGTAAATATGAATCAGTTGACATGTATATCGATTTATGTGGATATATGTGTATTTGTATTGTGGTACACGTGCGTCAGAGGAGAAAGTTATCGATTCGTCTTTGTTGAAACTGTGTACACACACACACACAGACACAGACACACACACACACACACACACACATACATATACATAGATTTTATCAGATTGTAGAAGCATTTTAAATCGCTTGCATTGCAAAAATAATTTTAATAATGACTAAGCTCGCTAGTTCGAAATCTGAAAAATGTTTTAACATTAAAGAAAAATATACAGTTAACGTTTGGGTATAAACGGAATTAACGTATAATGAAATAAATCCAACGATGTAAGCTCAAATATATTAATTAAATCACGTGTTGTAAAATTGTAGAAAGTAATCGATGAATCGGAAATTCAGATTTTTCAGAATTAATTGTCACTAATCGATTATATAAGATTCCGGTCATTTTGTTATAGAAATAATTAAAATTCCACGGAATTTAATGAAAAATATAAAGGAGAATTTAATGTTTGAATTTTTGCAAACTACGTTAAGATAACTGATGAATTAATTAACCTACGAGCAAAAGGACAGTTATTTAATATTAAAACAATTATTAAACATTATATAAATAAAACCTGAATTAATTCACGTCGCATAAATAATATTAACGCGACGCGTATTTACTCAGTTTAAATACACCGTTTGTCGCGTACGTGATTTGAGATCAAAACTATCCTGTCTGCATTAGGAACTGTTTATCTGCTTTTATCTATAAAATGGTACATTAATTTGTTATTTTAAGTTAAGCTTTGATTATGATTGATAAAGAAATGTAAGCCAAAGTATTATTTTAAAAGTAAGAGAAAAGCATCGAAATTTTTTTTTTTTTTTTTTTAATTATTTCAAGCGTATCATTTATGTCATTTTTTTACGTATACGCATTTTAATATTTTTATGCTTTTAATTTATAATATTAATTTATGTTTCTTATAAAATCTTGTAATCATCGATAATGACCGATATTCCAACGCGCCTCACTAAAACCGACCATAAATCCAAAGCCCATTTATCTCTCCGAAATCTTGTTTTCCGTATGGAATTTCGATCTAACGATCGAGTGGTACATCGCAAGGTCGCGCACAAACTCGACAGTATATATATATATATATATATATATATATATATATATATATATATATATAAAATCAAAGCATTAATATAAACGTGCGCGCGAGCGCATGAATGTATATTATGTAAATCGAACGTGCGAGTCCCGCTACAGCAGCTCGGTTTTTCTGTGTCGAGTAGCTGTAACTCCGTATGGTTTGTCTATCTTCTCTCGCGCGAGTTTCCTTCGAGTAACAGCGACAACGACGGCGGCGGCAGATTGACGCTTTTGTGAACGACTATGTACACCGCGCCTTGACTCTGCCCTGTGAATGAACGCGAAAGATAAAGAGAAAGAGAGAGAAAGAGAGAGAAAGAGAGAGAGAGAGAGAGAGAGAGATAACGTTTGATAGACGTTTCGAGATATATGTAGAGTTTCGCGTTTACTTCGTTGGGTTATTGGGTTAAATTTTTTAGGTGGGTTTCGTCGAGATTTTAAAGCTACGGTTATAATAAATGTAATTATAATCGATTTCTTTTTTTTTTAATTACTGGTGGTGGCATGAGGTTTTTAAAAGTTTGCGAAGATAACGTCTGAAGTGATACATACTAGTATAAGCGTCAAAATGCATAGTTTAATATATTTTTTTAATGTATAAAGACAATAAAAATGAATGGATTATTTATTATTTATTTATTTTATTATTTTAAACTATTTATTTGAACATTTATTGATAATCAAAAACAATTGTCTATTAATTTAAAAAATTAATATAAATCAGTCTTAAAGAAATTAAGATCGCATTTGCATAAATTTTAATAGATATTTCCGTAATATATATTAATTATACACCACCTTATAAAAACTTAAATAATAACATAGTTATCGCGTTTCAAACTACATACTAAAATAAATTTTTAATACGTCAAAAGTTGCTGTAACCTTATTTCTAAATCTAAACTTTACGTTTAAAAAAAAAAAAAAAGTAATTAAATTGAAAAAAAAAAAAAAAACGGCTGATCTACCAACAATTTCAAACTTACGGAGTCTACCGAGCATCGCTATCCCTTCATCCTCGTTCACAAATCGTCTGAGTCGACCTTGCAGTCGTTGCTTTCGTTTTATCGTCGAGTGGATTTCGAGTCTAGAGGGTCACCCGATAAATCGTACGCCCAGCGGTAACTCTGGTAATTATACGCGCAAGGTAGCCGACATGCTTTTCCCAGTAGCGATATATATATATACACCGTGATTAAACGTACGCTCGAGTGGAGTTCTCCTCTATGGGAAATAATTTATTTGGGTTTTCGCTTTTTTAAGTTGACGCCGACAGACGTAGGACTTTGAACTACTTCGAGGTACGGTTTTGTACAATGGCTTCTTAATGAGGAGGTTTGCGTCGTTGTGCGTGAAATTTTCTCGCTTGTTTCGAGATGAGGAAAAGTTGAAATAGATGATTTTTAAGTGTTTTGTAAAAGTTTTAAAAGATATTTAACTTATAAATAAAATTTCACTTTTCCCGGTAGCCGGCTCTAGTTTATTTAAAAAATTCTCCCCAACATTCTTAATTCGATCGCTGTAATCATAACTATATTCAAGCCCAAAACATAAGCTCAATCATCGAAACCATGTCCATCCTCAAGAGAGAGAGAGAGGGGGGGGGGGAAGCCAAGCTACACGCGCGTGCAGCGAGTAACCTAACAGCACGATGATCTCACCGATCGCAAAACGCAGATCACAAGCGAGCGATAAGCGGATTCCTTTCTCGTCTCCTTCCAAAATCCATCAGCTCGCGAAGGTCGTTCGCTACCGCAGGTATATACACACAAGCGAGAGGAAAAAAGGATCAGGATGCCGTGTGTCCCGTTATATTCCCCGCTCGATGTACCGCGACGGTGAATTAATCCCAACGGATACCCGCGCGCTTATTACGGCTCTGTAGACGAACAAAACGATGGATAATTGATCGCGCGAGTTTGGTCGATGCTTTGGAAATAAGGTTGAGGTAATTTGCGCGATGCCTTTTTTTTTTTTTTTTTGAAGAATCGACTTGACATGAGTATTTGTGGTTAATTTCTGTTAAGATTTGTTTATTTCTTGTATTTAACGAAATCATTTGATGTTGTTTAATTAACGACTAAATGAAAAATACTAATTATTTGGTGAACGAATCAACGTTGATAATTATTCGATTTAATATCGTATCGATATTAATTTTATCAAACGTCGTATTATTATTAAATGTTTCACTTTACACGTATGCACGTTGATCATAAAATTTTTAGATAATATTACAATGCAACGCTTACATTTTTTAAATACTCTGCAATCATCGTTGCGCAAAAAAAAAAGGAAAAAAACGCACACCGTATACGAAATTTTAAAAATCGAATAATATAGTAAAGACTGCTCAGCAACGGCACAATCCAACAAAATTCCAAATAACAAAAAACAAAGAAAAAAAGAGCAAAACGCCAATACCGAGTTGACTCCGCTCGCGTTCCTTATAACCTAAGGAAACGAATTCACCGGAGTATGTATATGCACCGAAAAAAAAAGCAAAACACAAGCGCGCGCTCACACACCGTCGTCTCGCGCAAAGTTCTGTGTACACATATGTATATAGATATCGCAAAGCGAGCAAGCGATTAGCGAGATCCTTCTAATAAGACGAGTCCGTATGCATGCAGCATCCCGCTACCGAAACAGTTATGATGCGTCTATTGCCTCTCTCTCTCTCTCTCTCTCTCTCTGGTTTCTCATCTCCGTTCGATATACATATCCACAAATAAGATCGGAAATTACCGTACGTAAGTTTTCAAAGTGGGTCGTGTACGTAGGAATATCCTTTTTTTCTTTTTTCATAAGGAAAAACTTTAGAGAGAGAGAGAGAGAGAAACGTTTTCGCAATGGTGTATATAACCGCAGAGATGCGTTTTGGGACGAAGGTGTGCGCCAGTTTTATTTACCTTTTTTAACCGGGTAACGGAATATCGAGAATTTTTTTTTTTTTTCGGTGGTTATTTGCCTGTTATATATACGGATTCAATGAAAACTGGAATTATCATCGCAGGTGTTCGTTTCTTCCTTTCTCGTTTATTTGAAAATTTAACGATGCGATTGTTTCGTTAAATATTTTCAACCTCTACGTTGTAAATGAGGATATGCTTTTTGAGGTATGCATATATATATTCTAGTAAAAAAGTCAGTATTTTAATCATTTTAAAAACAATACAAAACAATAACTAAACACCGTTTAATCTCTAAACCAATAATCTCGTAAAATATTTACGGAACTTGAGAGCGTAACACTTATCACCGAGTAAGCAAAGTTTTTTTAAAAAGAAAGACAACCTTCCTCATAATTTTTAACGTCGATGCGTAATTAGCGACGAAAATTCTCTAAAAGAAAACTTAGCGCGTCGCATTATTATTTAACGCGCTTTTGTGCACATACACATCGTACACAATTTTCACGTCGCGATGAAAATATTCTATTCCTCATTACTCATACAATGAAAAATCAACGCTCGAAACGCATTAGTTTCGCTCGGTATGATTTATCGTTATTTAACGTCCACTCGGATAGTCCACTCGTCGCATTGTAACGAGAAAACTTACGAGCCTCGCTTGTGTTTATGTACTTATACATTAGCGAAGCTATTAATAATTACGCGGATAACGAGTGAGATTACTCGCTTCTTATCGCGACGATGAACTTTATCCGATCTACCGTTACGTAGGAACTGCTATTGATATTTTTACGCGTCCGTAACGTAAACGTAATTTGCAAGATGAAAAATAAAAAAAAAAATAAAAAAAAAAAAAAAAGAAAAATTAAAGAGTTAATTACGTAGAATCATTAGTCACTTTTACCACGAGGATAAATATTTAAGAGAATTTTGTGCTTTTGTTCTTAATTGCTCAAAAATAATTAACGTCATATTTATTACTCAAAAAGAAAAAATAAGAATAGAAAAAAAAAAAGATTATCTGCTCTCTTTGGTAAGAAATACTGGTTAACGTCCAGTAATAATAAGTACGTTTTATAACTTTGTCATAGAAATCTACTTTGATTTGCAGTAGTTTCTAGTACTTTTTAATTTGCGTTGAAAAAAAAAAAAAAAAAAAAAAAAGAAATTTTTCATTTCCCCTCGCTTTTTTTCTCTCGCGACGACTTTTTGATTCTCGGTAAAAAGGAAAAAAATTACATCTAATTAAGAAATAAATTCACGCGGTTACGAGTTACTACATAAAGCCTCGTAGGTACGCGAGTTTTAAAAATTACGTTTTAATGATAAGAAGTAAAAGAAAAAAAAAAAAAAAAAAACGAAATTACACTAGTTTAAAATATAAAAAGTTTATGAATTCGTTCTATACGAAAATAAAGCGTAAAATATATTAATAATCATCCAGTATTATGAATTTAAATTTTATTCGTATATATATATATATATATAATTTTTCCTAGGTAATACGTAATGAAATAACATTAAAAAGTAAAATAAAACTCATTACCATCAACTATTACAGTTATCTCACAATTATAATTATCCGTGTATCTTAAATAAACATGAACAAAATCAAATACCATCTATATATATACACACATGCGTCTCCATACCATCACGGGTCCAATAAACACATAAAAACCAGATTCACGAATCTACAAAGCGATTAACGATTATTTTTTCATCTCCTCCCGTAAGCGCAAAAAAAAAGTAATAATCTCATCCGTGACTTCCTTCCTCTTTCTCACCGCATAAGGTAAAGGCTGTCCATATATATAACATATTTCAACAAAAATACACAAGCGCCGCGTTAACGAGACGCATTATCATTACGGCACGTTTACAGCAGAATCCTTTAACCAAAGCGGCTTCAAACCTTCGTCATGCTTACAAACTCTGTCTACGAAAAAGAAATGGAACGTTGAAAAGAAGGAGGAGGAGGAGGAGGAGGAGGAGGACGAAAGAGCCGCAATTATGTTTATCTCGTGTACATATATGCGTCGGAAACGTAAAAGTTTACGCTTTGTTGTAAGGAATGGTGCAAGCGCGTTTCGTTCGCCCAAAGCGATCGATCGAGCTAAGCATATGTAATGGGATATATGCGCTGAACATGTTTATTGCCCTAGGAGATGGAAGTTCTCGTAAATGTGAAAAATTAAATTTTTCTTCTTTTTTTTTTTTTTTTTTTTTTTTTTTTTTTGTGAAAAATAACGCAATTACAAGTGTATTATCAATATGAGTAAATGAGAATATTTGATAAACATTGAAATGAAAAATAAATTAAAGTTTCGTTTATGGACATTTTTAATAAAAGTAAATTTTTTAATCGATAAATTTTATATGATTATTTCTTGCGAGAAAAATTTTTTAGGACCCGTAACAGAAAATGCACTGTCATTTTAATTTTAAAGGTTCTACTTATTAAAAGAATCTATTGATAGTGACGTTACGTTGTATATTTCACGTTTGATTTTTCAATCCAATACAAAAAAGAAGACACTATTAATGAAAAAAGGAATACTCGATGGAACTTTTTGATTTCATCGATAGAATGATAAACTATAAAATTACTTACACTCATGAAAACAATTGAAAATAAAAAATAGAAATTCACGAACAAATATATTTCCAACGTCATATAAAATTCGATATTTCAATAAGCAAAAACGTCAAAAACGTCGTTTTTTTTACAATGTCAATGTCGAAATATTTTTGCGAAAATTCTCAATTTACATCAAACGATTCACTCGTACGTCATGTAGAATAAAATATTGAATAATCTACGAAAACAAAATTTCCAAAAATATCCCAATATTTTCGACAACATATGAAAAAAAAAAAAAAAAAAAAAAAAAAAACAAAGAATGCAAACCAACGGACCAAAGGATCGTTCCAGAAAAGTCAAAACGCTTCGAGTAAATATATACGTGACACGCGCGTGTGGCACGCACGCGAGAGAAATGTGCGGCACGTTTATACCAACGGCGCGCGCGTGTGTGCATCGGAAGAAGAAAGTAAAGTGCGCATCGAACACCTTTCGGATATATACCTGACTTTTCTGTCTCTCTCTCTCTCTCTCTCTCTCTCTCTCTCTCTCTCTCTCTCTCTCTCTTTCTCGGTATTTTTGCTTTTATTTTTCTCGGGCTAATTTCTCATCTTTATCTCTTTTTCTTTTTTAAATTAACATGAAATGAAAATTTTCGGGAATTACGTTTTTATCGTACGCTTACGGGAAGGGAGAATAACATACACGATTAACTCTTTCTGGTATAAGCGATATATACTCATCGATGAAGATTCGGATGGTTATTTTGATTATCTCGATTGCTCTGTTTACTAGCTTCTTTCTCTCTCTCTCTCTCTCATTTCATCGAGATTCAGTAACTTTTGACCTCCTTTTTTTTTTGGAAAATGCTTTGGAAAAAACACAATTGCTCGGTGAAATTTTAAGAAAACGTCGTTTATTTCGTATGTGTTTATTGTTTATTGAAAATTAAGAAACTCGATAATAATCCGAATTTTGTAAATCTGCTGTTTATGTTGTAAGTATAAAAAAAAAAAAAATCAATAATTTGTGAAGGATTAAAATTAAAATACTTATTTTTCAAATGCAATTTCAAGAAAATGTAAAACAGCTCAGACCGTGCTTACAATTATGCATTTATAGTACCCGTTCAAACTTCAATAAAAACAAAATCACTTTTAAAAATAATTTATTCACGTACCTTCTTAATAATCATTTGATAATAAAATTCAATTAAATCGTTTTAATTCTATTTTATAAATAAAAACCAGCGCAAATAATACAAAACATAAACTTTGCATATCATAAGTATTAGAAAAAAAAAAAAAATAATAATAATAATAAAAAAAAAGAATAGGAACAGATAACGAGATTTTCAGATTTGAAAATACACTTAGGTCCAACAGAGTCGATGGTCTTTATATCTCAATAAAATCTAAAGCTTGATAAATCTTTTCCCCTTGAAAGACTATGCACAGGGTCGAGTTGTCGGTGCTTATCGAATATAAAATAGTTTTAAAAATGGATTTCTATTTTTCTTTTTTTTTTTAACTTCCTTATGCTGTCGATGAGAATTTTAGTTTACGTTAAATGAATAATGCGTTTTTAAACTGTACTTTCTTTTATTTTATTTAATAAAATAAGTCACGATAACGATGTTTTATTAACGTTTTATGGTTAGCATTTAAAATATATGTTAAAGACGATAAAAAGACATTCCTAACGATGTAAAATTTCATTTTTTATCGAAGATAAAATTTTACACTTGCGAACTAAAAACATATAAAAAAATGAAAAAATAAGACTTAAATAAACATTACCTATTTTAAAATATTATTTAAAAATAAATATTTTTTTTTTTTTTGTTGTAACGTATTGTTTATTGAATAACAATTCAATAAACATCAATGTCCTACTTTACCGGTGAAAAAAAAAAAAAACAAAAAAAAAAACACATTTAAGGAAGTACCGCAGATAACGCAGTTTCCAAAAACGATCCTATCTTTCTCTCTCTCTCTCAAAAAAAAAAAGAAGAAAACAAAACCGAAACTTTCTTCATTTCCCAACCCCCAATAAACAAGTCCCAAAACTCATAAAATTTTCCAACCACTATATCCCATATCGCAAAAATCTCTTAAAAACAACACCGACTTTAAGTACCTTAAAGCATCGATGACAGCGTCAACGACCACACGACGGAATTCCAGCGTCGCAATAAGGCCCAAAGTATACACCCGAGAACGGTTACCTCTCCCTCCCCCTCCGACCACCACCACCACCACTACCGAGGCCCCGGTGGAGTCGCGCGCAGGCTATAAGAAGACCCGCGCGGGATTTTCATCTTCCAGAGCACGAGTGTTGTTGCACGCATTGAGTTCATTGTCACGTATAGATATATATATATATATTTATATATATATACATAAATATAAGTATTATTAACCGCACGCAAGATTTCTGGATCTTTTATTGTATTTTGTTGAGAGAAGAATTAAGTGTGAGTTGTTTTCCTCATTGTTTGCATTTGTTCTTTATAATTATTTATTATTATTCTTTCTCTTCTTCAGTTCTCTTATTATTTCATTTAATCTTTGATTTAAGAATCGAGTATAATTTACATTCGTTCAGTGTGGAATTTTGGTGATGCGCTTATTTCGACAATATTATTGGTAATGATTTTCTTTCGATCGTGTAGGAGTTGGTTTTTTTTTCTCTTTTAAAAACGGACACTTTTTACTTTTATCGCTATGTGTTAAAAAAAAAAAAAATAATAAAGTAAGATCAAGTGAACGTGTGACGTTGTTGGAAAATAAAAGTAATTGACAATGGTATCGATAACGAATGAATAATAAAAATTAATTTTTCGTCTGCGTAACAGTGAAAATTTAAAAATACTTCTGTAATTATATTGCACTATTTTATTTTCTTATTTTTAATTGTTAATTAAAATACTTCCCTTGATATATATAATAAAAGCAATTTGTGAAAACAATGCACTGATAATCATCGAAAAAAAGAAGTCGTTTCAATTTTCATAATATTAATGAAAGTTACGAAAAAAAAAAAAAAAAAAATTACCCACGTTTCACGAATTTTCTGCTCCACGAACAGGTAAAAAGTGTCGTTAAAAAATAAAAAGTTATTTCAGCAATCGTGATTGGCTTATTCGTACAATGAATTAGAATGAGTTAAATAAATAATAATTGTCATTTTTTTCAATATATCGTTATAAAAATATGAATTTAAATTTGATTTGATAATTTGAAAATCAATAATCCATAAAAATGAATGAAACAATCAATGAATAATGTTAAATATATTTATAATATATTTATTTATCGTCGATACACATCTTAAAAAAAAATTGAATTATTTACATTTTTCGAATTCCAAATCATTGAATAATCAAAAAAAAAAAAAAAAGTAAAAGAAAACTTTTAATATTTTTCACGATTTATCAAAGAACCGTAATATTTCAATATAATTAAAAAAAAAAGAATTCATATTGTAATAATTTATAAATCTCTGAAAAATCATTTCCACGTTTAACGATCACCAACATTAAGCTTATACATACATATATATTTCCCATCCGCGTTCGATCGTTTTAAAGCAATACGAGAGCTGCCGGTTAACGATCGGTAGTAGGTCGCGACCGCTTTTTCGAACTAACGGTCTTTCTCTCTCTCTCTCTCTCTCTCTCTCGCTCGCTCGAAACACGGGTCAAGAAACCCGCTCGATCGGAAGTGGGCTAACGAGCCCGCCTTCTCTCCGTCGTCGTTGGTTATCCCTGCGACCTACTTTCATGGTCAAGGTTCCTTCTCTCTCTTTCTCGACGTAGCGCTTGAGAGTAGGATTTACCGGGTGTGTATACCGATTATTTAGAGACAAGTGCATTGACTGGCTGCTTCGTGTAGATTTTTTCTTTTACTTTTTGGGTTTGATTATTGTTTTTTTTTTTTTTTTAAGACAGACGGTAAAATTTTTTTTTAAGATATTTTTGTAAATTTAGACGTTGAGTTTTTTATGATTGAGTTATCGTGAGAAATTACAATCGAATTTATATTTCGAATAGATTTATTTTAAAAAATAATTCGAATTGTTTTTTAAATTAACAATAAATCAAAAATAAATTTATTCAAATATTTCAATTTTATATATTTGATATTTTCAAAGTTTTTTTTTCGGTTTTTTTTTTTTTTTTTTAAATTAGAAAATTCTGTTGATTATAATAAATTCGTTAGTAGAAATTTCATCATTTAAATCTTTATAAATTATTATTATTTACATTATTTATGCATTGCATCGATCATGGATATGTATAGAAAATTAATCGATTTAAAAAAAAAAACTTTTTTTATGCAACACAAACGTATTACCAATCAATTTAAATAAAAAAATGCACCGAATTCATAGTCTGTAATTTGTAATTATACACACGCATACCCATTAGTATATATATATACATATAATATTGGTAATGACTTTGCAGTTATTTGAATCATTATAAAAGTTCTTAATGTTTCTCGTTCTACTTTCACGGTCAAGGTTCTGTTCGATCCTCGACTCGAGGTATTTCGAGATAAAGATCGAAGAAATGATCCGTAATTTTACTCTCGCACTTCATTTGAAATGAAAGTACAAACTAAATGAAATATATGCTTGTTTTGTTTTGTTTTCTTTTTTTTTTTTTTTTTTTTTATCAATCGATTGTGTAAAAATAATTGTTCGCGTGACTTTCACTTGTTTTCCATCATTCCATTATAGATCGTAAAATTTTATTTTCCAAATGATATTGATAATTAATTCATAATTTATAACATAGCTTAAACTCGTCGCGCAATTTTTTACTTAAATTTTAACTTTTTAAGCAATTTTCTATTTGAATATTAATAAATTCAAGTTTTCGAAAATCATCGATAAATCCATAACGTTATCGGAAACTCTTAACAAATGTAAATCATTCGACTTTAGCCTCAGAATTTTACCAACATTTTTCATCGTTAACTCATCTAACGGTTCCAATTGACGTCACGGTGTGCTCTTATACCGAGCATCCGAAACCCGCGCTCACACATAACAATTCACAAACTTACATATATATATATATAGATATACATTCTCATACATAAACGCGTGACACTTTCAACGCTCGGTCTAGTTGCGAACGAAAGGAGAGAAATAATACGAGCGAAATCTTAAAGGCGGGGAAAGTTGCGTGCTAAGGATGTATAGAGAAAGAGATACATTTTTTTTTTTTTTTTTTTTTTTTCGTACATCTTGAGAAATAATAACGGGCGTGAGAAAGCGAAAAATTTCTTGAAAAAATAAAAATAAAAATAAGTATTAAAAAGATGATCTTTTGTGAAGATATGAATCTTCTTTTGTTAACGGATGATCAAACAAGTTTCTTTATTTCCTGTCTTATTTGTTTTTTTTCTTTTCTTTTCTTTTTCTTTTTTTTTTTTTTTTTTTTTAGTTAACGATGCCATACTACTTTCCATTTTGTCGAGCAGTGATATCATTTTTTTTTTTTTTTATTTTCGTACTTTAGATGCTTTCTATTTGATTTGACGATTTAGGTGTTTTTAAGTGGAAACGTATTCGAGCTCTAATTGTTAAAGTAATTTGTAAAAAAAAAAAGAAAGTTTAATTGCATAATCATGGATGATAAGCTCGAAAGCTCGACGCTTCATGGATACAGATACAAATTATTTATCTTTTATTCGATACTCATTTTTAATGATTCTAAATAAAAAAGAAAAAAAAAAAAAAACGTAAAGATTCTTTTAATTGAAAATTCTTATTTTCATTTAATCATTCAAAGAAAAAAAACCTCATAAAAATGTCATACTTCCGCTTTGAATATTACAGAGATAAACATGGAGAACAAACAATACCTATCCCTATTTTTGGTCGCGCTCGTACTGGGCCAGACGTTCTCCCTGCCCCAGCAATCGCTTAACCAGCAACGAATCGAGGGTGGAAGAAAGTTCGCGGAGAAACCGAACGCCATGAAGAAAGTTGGTCTCGACGACATCGATGACATTAGCAACAACTCCATTCAGGTAAATATATATATATATATATATATATACATATATATGTATACGAGGCTTTAAAGTTTCGTGACTCGAATTGCGCGGAAACGAAAGTTTATTCCTCTTTTTATTTTTCGTCACCTTTGGTATTTTCTTCCTTTTGCCTTATTTATTTATTTATTTTTTTTCTCCGAGTAATGCTCGCATTCGGAAATGAATATTAGCATCGAAAGTTCTCGTTATTTGAATAACGAAACGAGATACGTATATGCAATATTGTGTACTAAAAAAAAAAAAAAAAAAAAGGAGGAAGAAAAAAAAGTTAAAATTCGTTTTTTTTTTTTTTTTTTTTTTTTTTTTTTTTTTTTTTTATTCAATGAGAGTGGCTTTCTTAAAGTGAAAGCTTTCACCGATCAGTGAAAACGAGTCGTCGTCGTCGTTGTTGTTGTTGCTTTTTTTGTCTTCGAGCCATTTAATTACGATGAACATTTTAAAATTTCGTCGTTCAATCGCCGTACGATAAAATCGATTAAATTAAATAATTTGCAACTCGTCTATTATCAATAACCCTACGTCAACGAAACAACGAAATAAACTAATTTACAATTAAAAATCTAATATTTTACATATAAAAAATGATTTCGATAAACAAAATTCCCATACACCCGTACCTCATACTCGCACAGTCGCACGCTCAAACCAATCCTCAAACAAAACAGGAAGGCGGCAACGGATTCTCATGGTCGAGTATGCTGGGTATGCTGATGCAGATGCTGCTGGGTCAAGCCGCGGGTATAGCGAGCCCGAGCAAGAACGAGATCGACGACGGCGTATCGACGAGTCCTTGGGCTAATCTATTGTCCGTTGGCTTACGCTTTCTCACCGCGATACTTGGCGGACCGCAACAACAGGTCGACGGTATCGACAAAGTCGATAATCAGAACAGCAGCCCTATGCAGGTACAAATGCTTCCGTGATTACGTTTTTTTTTTTTTTCTTTTTTTTTTTCTTTTTTTTTTTTTTTTTTTCTTTCGTTTTTTTTCACTTATGTACTTCTTTCCTCTTTGTTCTTTGTGCACAAAACGTATGTATGTATATATTCTATTTATATATATATATATATATATATATATATATGTGTGTATATGTATATGTATATGTATACATAAGTACACTAGTGCCGTGGCAGCTTATAGTTTAGTTTAACGCTTGTCCACTCTTTTAAAAAGCGATTGTTTCACTTTAGGAGAATTGTTACGTATAATTAATTTTTATAAAAATAAATAAGTAAAATTGCGGTTATTTATAAATGAGAATTGATCGATTAAAGAAGTAGACGAGATTTAAACTGAAAATGAGTGAAATTTACTGAGATTCTTGTAAATGTTATCATCATTCTTCTAAAGTGAAATATTTTGCGTGAGAAAATTTAAAAATATCAATATGAACACAGTTATTTTATTGAATGAATAAATTAAAAGAATGTGGAAAAGTTTAGTAAAGAAAAAGCTTTTAAATTTGTTTATATTATCACTTATTTAATATTACAGAAAATGTCATAAAAAAAAAAAGAAAAAAAAAAAAAGAGAGAGAGAGAGAGAGAGAAAGGAAATAAATTAAAGAAGTTCGTTAATTATTGAAATATATAATATGAAAAAAAGTACCGCATTAATACAATTAAAAAAGGCTTTTTCTTTCACATTTGTATACATGTTCTTCTGGCAGCTTTGCAAATATGCTTGAAAACAAAATATCATATTGTTACTTTTATAATTTATATGCATACATATTTATAAATTTATTCTAATTTATTTATATTAGCAAAGTTAGATTTATATAGAATAGATTAACTTGTTTGTTTTCTTTTAACTGCATTAAGCCGATATTAATTTTATATTTTTAAAATGTAAATAAAATATATTCCTAGAGAAATATATTTAACATTTGAATTAATTACAAAGCAGACGTTTTAAAGAATTTCGAAATATTTCATTTACAAAATGCTTGACAAGTAGTAATAGTTTTCAACTGTTCGATAAAAAAAACATTCCACACAATAATAATTAAACACACGTAGAATTCGAATGCATCAAAGCTTTAAGATAATTGCAAGCAAATAATAAAAAATATTCTACAAAATTAAAAAAAAAAAAAAATAAACAATATTAATAATAATTATCAATGAAGTAATTATTATTGTGTACATATATACATATACTTAAAACGTAATATACATATGAAATTACGAAATAATAATAATAATAATAATAATAATAATAATAATAATAATAATAATAATGCAAATTGTAAATATACCATTAATAAAATTAGAATGGATAATTTTGCGCACACATTAGGGAATATTGACAGCGGTGCTGGGCGCGTTTCTGGGACAGGGCAGGAATCCGGAACAGGTGGCTGTGATAGCCAGCCAAGCGAGCGAGGTCAGTAATTTCGCGCGTGTATATGTGCCTCTTTATGTTTATACCGTGCATATGTACACGCCGCGTCCTCACACAAACACACAAACACAAACACACACACACACACAGACATATATACACGTTACGTTTATTACACGGGTACACGCGCATATAGACACACATGCTTTTGTAATGTATAAACGCGGGTATGTGTATATTGTTGTTTCTTATATACATATATGTGTATATGTATATATATATATATATATATATATCCTTTTTTAAAAATGAGGAAAGGAAACGCGAAATTTTTCACTCGGAAAGTTACTATCTCAAGCAACGGAGGGGTTGAGTAAGCCGCGCTACGAGCATACGCACACGTTTGCATTGAGTAAGCGTTAAGTCGCGTGAGAGGTGGTCGGGAAGAAATTGATTTTGTGGACTTGAGCAAATCTTACTTAAGAGTTTTATCGATAGTTTCGTTGAATTTTCCGCGCTGAGATTTGGCAAAGTTACGTTTGCTTAACTTCTCTCTTTCTCTCTTTCTCCTTCTCGTGTGTGTACTTTGTCAAATTGCAGTTCTTGAGTAAGTTTTGTTTGTAATAATAAATGGCGAAAGGCTAATTTTACGTCGTTGATGAAAAAAAATACATAAGAAGTGTTTGTAAATCCTTTTCTCATTTTTAAAAACTAAATATTACTTAAATAAATATTAATAGTCTGTATAGTAGAATAATAAAATTGATATTATAGTATTATCATAAAATTTTAAAATAATTTTTTTTAAATAATTTATCTAATTAATGCTTGACAAGATTCAAAGTAATTTTACGAAAACCTAATATAAACGGTAACATTAATAACTAAAGATGCAAAAAATTGTTGCATTACCGATATTCATGTATAATCATATAATTCTGCGTTTTAAATTATTGACTTAAACTGCGACTAAATTAGCAAACTGACGAAGACTCGCGGACACGCATACTCAACTAACAAACCGTACCGTAAATTACAAGACAACGACTAAAACGCACATACACACGCACACATACGTAGACGGTAAAAAAAAAAAAAAAAAAAAAAAAAAAATTCAAAAAAATTCAAAAAAAAAATCGGCCAACAAAGTTCAACGCTCAACCGACGTTAACGCAATAACAATCGTCGTTTCATAAGATATCGTTCCTAAGTGCCTGTTTCTTGCCCCAAGCAGTTCATCAATATCGTCATGAATCTATTGGACGCCCTGAAGACGTCCTTCTCGCACCGCTCGCTACAAGCTCGCTCGCTCGGAAGGAAGGACACCGTCTCCGAGGCTGCGGTCGCCTCTATTTCCATGCTCAAGGTAATAATCGATTAGTATACACTCGATTGATTGATCCCTTTATTTGCCAATTTCGTCATTTACATTTTACAAAGCGTCAATTTTTAATCTTATCTTTTATAACGATTGATCAATGATATTACGTTATTAAAGTTTCAATATACTAAAACCGATGGAAGAGTTAGCTTGTCTAAAAAAAAAAAAAAAAAAAAAAAAAAATTTTATCGTTTTAAAGAAAAATATTTATTTGGCTCAAGAATGCTTATCGTTTTATACCAATGTTTATCTATAGATATTAAAAACAATGAGCGGAAATTCTTGAATCAAAAAAAAAATATTTTCCTCTTAATTCTATATACATATATTTAAATGTAATTATTAAAAATTAACAATCCTTTAAAATAACTCAACATTTAAAATCACCTTTTATGAAAAAATTATCGATAAAAGATTAACCCAACGAACGACATTATCCCCGTACGCAGGGCTACGTAAGATCGATGAAGTCCTTCGGTAACGTCGGTCGTGCCGAGGACGAGGGTCAGCGAGGTTGCGCCGAGCGAGCTTTGTGCGAGGCTAGCGCCGAGTGCGCCGCCGATTCCCAAGGAACGACGTCGATCTTCTGTCAACTTGGATCGTAAGTTATTTCATTCGAATTATCGTTAATACATTAACTCGTGAAAGTTACGTCGACGTAAAACGTTTTCCTCGTTAAACGTTGTTAAATAATATTTTAATTTTCAGGTACGCGACAAGTTATCTACTTCAGAGGCAAAGCGGCGTCGGTTTCGAGGCGCTTTACGAAGCCGGTAGACGCGGCCGTTCCGGTGAAGATTGCAGGACGTTATTCCTCGACTGTAACGCCGTTTGAATAACTACGCTAATTTAGGATAACGACGACAAACGCGACGCGACACGATATTTCGTATATCACACGAGTATGTTAACGTTACAACGAACGATCGCATATATACATACACACACACACACGCGCGCGCACACGTTCGTTCGGAAATATGCCGTACCTTGAGATAAATAAATTAATCAATCGTTAGGATTTAATTTTTGAATTATCGTTCGATCGTAAAATTTACGTCGATCCTTTCATTTTCGTCGATGAAAATAATGGGTTCGACATTTTTCCGTGGCGCGCATACGCAACGCGATCATTTTTCATTGATATTATCAGACGAGACGACAAAACTATAAAGACGCTATATAAACGTAACGATGTATAATGAACGACCAAAATTTGAAAAGAAAGTGAAGTGACGACGAGAAAAGAAACGATAAATTGTCATTTCGTTAAATACCGGAACAAAATCGTGTCATCCGGAAACGTAAGAAGTGCGAAGTTTTATGAAGAGCGTAAGATTAAATAAATAAATAAAAAAAAAAAAAAAAAAAAAAAAAAATTAAATAAATAATAATAATAAACAACGGACCCATTTTCCGTAGAAATAGACTGAACAAGACTTGAGACTTAGGTAAACTTAAAGTAGCCGTCTTTAAGTTAAACCAAGTGTAGAAGACCCTGATGAAAAAAAAAAAAGAGAGAAAGAGAGTACGATATTATTAAAGAAAGAAAAAAGTAATAAAGCTATTCAACTATTTATTTAATGAGCATAGAAATTCAGTAAGCTTGGGTCTTTCACCGCCGGTGAGACTATTCACATGTTTTTTTTTTATCCATTTCTTTTTTTTTTATCTCCCCTATTTTTCGCTTCGTCGTGCAAAATAAAAATAAAATGAAAAAATAATTGAAAATTGCACCTTATCGTTTATCATAAATCCCATGTGCGACATTGCCGGTGGTTATATTTATGTATTTATTGCGCATGCGATAATCTCTATGGTAGACTTTTTATTATATTTTTTTTTATTTCGGTTGGGAGGATAATCGAACGGCTATTTTTTAATAGTTTAGAAACTTTTTGTTACAGCGATTTCAATTTATTGTTAAAAATTAATTTTATTTATACTAAATAACGTTACGAAAAATACAAATTTTTCATAATAATAATATAAAATTAATTAGAAACAGTGTGAAGCTTAAGATGAGACGGTGTAAACTTTATATATAATTTATACGTCATTCAAATTATTTATTTTATTTTCATTTTTACCGTTATTACAATTATCATTATTATTATTTTTCTATTACCATTTTCCCCTCACCCCATTGATATTTATTAATAATATTATCATCTCCCACCCCGTTAATGTATATAGGCGTAATTTGTAAATGCATTGCGCACGGCTGGAGTTAGGCAAAGACGTTTATAATTCAGCTCACGATTATTCTATATTTTAGATTTTATTTTTTTGTATGTATGTGTTGAGGTATGATTCTTCCATTTAACGAGCATTAAATAAAAAAAATTCATATTATATAAAATATGACTTGTTGTTTTATTTCTCGTTACCTTATCCTACACCAAATGTTTCAGTAGAAATAGTTGATTTAAATATTCCAACGATAAAATAATAAATTACATATTTTTTATAATTTTCTTTGATGTTTCATGCTGATAGTTACCAATTTATATCAATAATATTTTTAGCTATTGGAGATACATTGTAAACTTATAAACTTCTTATAAAAAACATTGATATAAAATAAAATTATTTGATAAAGTATCAGTGTATAAGCATACGAAAGATACACGGGTTCATAGAGAATTATATGATTATATAAATATATTAAATATAAATTGAAACGGTAATTTAATAATGTTTCGATTAAGCTTAATATTTTTCTTAAAAATCAATTTTTTAAAAAGTCTTTGCGCAATATTCATAATACTGACATTTCGTTAGGTTTGTGCAGCCCATTGTATGTATATTATTATTATTTTTTATTTTCAAAATCATTTAATGTAATAAACATTTCTTGCAATAGCGTTATATCAGATTTATAATAAGCGACAAATTTCTCAATTTAACGCTCTAATAAATATACTAACTCAAATATGTCATCACAAGATATCATAATCTTTAAAAGAAATTTAAGCACAAAAAAAAAAAAAAAAAAATTATTACGAATTAGATTCTTCACAAAGCGTTACAAATATCAATGTTCCCCCACGAAAAGATTTCATCCATTTAACAATACTCGGCCGCGAAAAATAAAAAATCTTGCACACAAATTTATATCCAGGAACAATGCGCGCTATCTTAAATTGAGCTCAAATCCGGTCATTAGCGCGACAATATTTTCACGCGTCGACCGGAAAACTTAAAACTCCTCGAGAGAGAGAAAGAGAGAGAGAGAATTAAATAGCCCCGTAATCACGGCGCGTGATAATTACGGACGGAGAACAATCAAACAAGAAAGAAGGAAAGAAAGATTCGGTAACCGGAAAACTCTTCACGCGTTCTTGGCGTTAGTTTTCACAAGGGAAAGAAAAGTCGTCGGTCAGTCTTACGTTAGATTTCAAGGTGGACTATCGCGACTTTTTAAAAATTTGCTACAATTGAAAAAGGAGACGAACAATATATTTCTTTATTTAAGAAATTATAAGCATAAAACCTTATTGCGAAATGACTTTCAAGGCGCTGATGAATTTCGGGACTTTTCATGATTCTCCGACACCACCTGCCATGGATAGATATCACAGTGGTGGACATTATAGTCACGGACATTATGAAGATCATGGACACGGCTGGCATGGGTTAAGTAGTATAGATGTTTTTTTCACGGTTATACATATATAGTACATACATATACGTCGATGTTTAGAAATGAATGAAAATGCGGACGATGAAGAAAGAAGCGGTTTATCGCGTTTAATTGTTGATTGCGTTTTGATAGAATATTCAAACTTATTGTGCCGATTTCACGAGAAAAACTTATTTTATTATTATAGAATAATCGATATTTATACGTAATTTTATTCGTCATATTTTATTCTTATACATTTTACTTACAATCGTATACTAATCGTCATTTTAATACATTATAGGTACAAAGGAAAAGGCGGAGGAGGCAACGGAGCCGCTCTAAGTGCGTTAACTTTGCTAGCCTTTCTTTTCCTCATGAACGTAATGCAGGTAATCTTTTTTTTTTTTTTTTTTTTTTTTTTTTTTATCGACAATTCCAAGCAAAACTTAACTTCCACTTAAATTCATAAATTTTATCGATAGCAATCTTTACAAGAGAACAACACGACCGAAACATCGACGACTACGACGATATTTTTACGGGAAGATCAACAGCCGATATCGTTGAACTCGAGACAGGACGACGACGAAAGCTTGCGTAAAAAGGACGCGGTCGAAAGCTCGAGCATCAAGCAAACGAAGAATGAAGTTACTTATACTAAAATAAAAAGGCCGACGACGACGTAAAACTGTTCGATTAATAAGTTATTTAAACTATTTATTGTTCATTATCACGTATTATTTATTATAAAAATTAACTTATACTTTGACATTTATATTATATTGTTATCGTCCGATTTTAATTTATCAATTTCGTAAACAACTGTCGTTAATTTATATTTATTTATTGTACAATTCATTCGAATGTAACATTATTTATGATTTAAATGGAAGGGTAATGAATAGAGATAAATAAAGCCAAGAGATAAAACACATAAACATTTTATTTATTTATTAGTTTTTGTTTTTTGTTTTTGTTGTTTTTCTTTTTTTTTTTTTTTCGAACATGAGGTCGTCGAACGAGTCGCGTAATGTATTAGCATTCGAAAATGTATTCTTTTTCTCTCGCAAATAGTCGTATGTACATAACATTAGAAACACTTAAATATTCTTTTTTTATTATTATTATTATTTTTATTATTATTTTTCATTCATTAATTTTTTTCTTCTTTATTTTTTGTTTTTTCATAGCATCTTATGCGCCTTAAAAATAATCATGAACGCTCACGTATTGCTAGGGTTTTTTTTTTTGGGCATCGTTACGCGCGCCTTTTGTCCCCTACGAGAGACATTTTTTTTTCTTCTCTTTTCGCTTGTTCTTTTTTTCTCGTAGTTGTTGCTTCTTTTCTTGCTGCTGTAGGTTACCTGGTTTTATTGTTTGAGTTTTCTTTTTTTTTTATGCTAGCCTTTTATTTCTCGCAGAAGGAAACATTTTTTTTTTTTTTTTTTTTTTTTATTCATTCTTTGGGTCTAGTGTAACGTTATTGTGTTCGCTACTATTATTGTATTTAATTTTTCACGTTCGTTCAAAAAGAGAATGCATTACACTTTTTATAAAAACTTAATCCTGTTTATGTACGATAAAATTGTATTTTAACTTGACAAGTATTTCGATTACAGGTTGGTTGAAGCTTTTTAAACTTACCAATTGCATATATTATAAATATTTGAACTAAACATACATTATAATTATTTGAAGAAAAATGTTACTTCAAATTATAACTGATGATATTAAAATTTTTACAATAAATACTACTTAGATTTCAAAAAATATGAAATAATTGTGAAATTTACTTAAAGATAATATTTATAATTATGAATAAAAGATTTATTTAAAAATTCATCATTAAAATAATTTTTGTAAAAATTTAATGCTCGTTTCTTTTTTTTAAAAATCTAACGAGTAAAGTGGATATTTCAAAATTCAATCAATTACAGTTTAAAAAATAAGAAAATTTGTAGACAATCTCCTTTCGCACGAACGTTTATCCGTCGCATATTATCTTTATTGTACATAATCGTTCTGCACATTTTATCATTAAAAAATGTCTTTTAGCGAAACAGTCGAGGAACAATAGACACGTGTGACGCTTTCGCGCCTTCAAATATGTATAATATATATATTTATATATTTATATTTTGTTGAATCCGCCGCTAGAAAAGGGTTAGAAAAGTCGTCGCTAAAATACGATGATAAGGTTTTTTTTTTTTTTTTTTTTTAATTAATTTTTGGATGATTTATTTATTTTTTTCCTTTTTTTTTCTTATTTTATTTATCGAGAATCGAAAAGTCGGCTTTTAAATGTTTGCCGTTCATTGATTTTTTCTTTCCGTTATCTCGTGGAAGGGGAATAATGGGATGATACACTTCGAGGCAGAGAAGTTAAAAATTAGTCGATATATTTTCCTTTTTTATTTCCGGCAATTTCTTTTCTCTTCATATATATAGGTATATATATATATATATATATATATCTCTATATGTGGATTTTTTTTTTTCACAATCTTTCATTTGACTGATTTGAGAAGACACGTAAAAAGTCCGTTACCTTGGCTACTTTTTTTTGTTTTCACTTTTATTTTTTTTTTACAATTTTCTCTTTATTCATTTTCTTTTTAAGCTAATTTTACGTATTTCTCGCCCTTCGTTAAAAAGCGGCGACGATAAATATCTCTCGAGCTTAATGCTCACATGCTATATATCTTTTCTTTATTAGCGCCACTTTTTTCTCTTCTCATTCTCTTCTTTTTACTCTTTCTTTTATTTTTTTTTTTTTTTTTATTACTTAAACTTTGCACAGTTTATTTACATACTTTGTTCTTACCCGTTGTTTTTCGAAAAAGCGACGTTTAAAGACTTTATTAGAGATCGTTTTTATCTATTATACATAAAGATTTTTCAAATTATATGCAAAATTTTAGTTAAATGTTATTCATAATAATTATTTCAAATAATTTATTTTCTTTTCGTTAAATATATTCACATCAAAAAATTAAGATGATAAAAATATTTCAAATAAATGAAATATATGTATAAGAATATGTCCATTTTGATTTTCTATATAAATTTTAAGTTATATCTTCATAAATGTTCTTTAATAAAGTCTCTCTTTTACATTAATACCGACTGTACATACGTTATCCTTTACTAAATCGGAGCTTGAATCATCGGCACATGATAAGGACGAGGGGAATAGAGAAAACCTATTCCTATTACATTATTCCTTCTTTTTGTTCATTTATGAATAAATAACTACAATCTACATTTATTCGCTTTATATTTCGCTCATTTTTCACACGATTATGAGTTCATTTTATCTTTTTTTTTTTATTTTTGTTATTTATTTTTTTTTTTTTTTGTTTTTCCTTCATTTTTCCATAATGTATGAACGATTCAAACGTTATTATTAGGAAAAATATAGTAAATAAATGAATTTGTTGCGCAAGAGAGGGAATCTGTAACGTAAAATTTACAGATTCGACTAATCGTAATCGAAGCTTAAGATATAAATACATAACTACGAAATAATTTATCACGATTTACATTGTATATATCAATAATTGTTGCGCTAATTTGTTTAATTCACGCAAAAGACTACAGCATTGGAACTCCATGGCTTTGTTTATTTTTCTTTTATCTTTTGGAAAGCGAGTCTGTGAAGTTTTCACTCCTCTTCACACTCCAAAGTAAAAAAAAACACACGTCTTATAATACTCTTCATATTTTTTTTTTTGTTTTGTTTTTTTTTTTTTTTTAATATTACACACAGAAAGCTTCGTCATTTTTCATTAGTAATATAAAAAATCAAATAAAAATTATTTCATAATAAAATACATAAATAGACGACATAACAGACTATCTTGTAAAAGAGCTTAATTATTATACATTCAGAGAAATTCATGATAAAATTTTAATGTAGACTTTACTCAAGAGCAGTTATTGTTTTTATGGTATATTTTACAAATTTTACGTTTGATTTTTTTAATTCCACAAAATACACCATAAAATTATCTTATCCGCTATGTTTATCTCATTAGTTAGGAAATAAAAAGTAATAACGATGTGTTTTATTACGTTTAGATTAACGATATTTCTGCTTAGCTTTCTTAGAGAAAATAATATTACAGTACAATAAAGCATTGATTTTAATTCTTATCGTTGCATAAATAGTCAATCGACTACAAGGAATTGAAGCGACGCAAAAATCTTATTTTGTCGACTGAGTTATATTTTACAAACTTTTTAATTACTTAATTTATTTTTACTTTACTAATTGTAATATTCAGTATTGAAAAATTTATAAAAAATTAGGCTCTGTTTTACCGACAGTTTTTAATATATTCTTATATATTAAAACAGTGTCACACTGAATTAGACAAAAAATATTATCGTAATATCGTACAATTTAATTAAAAATTCCTAGATTTTAATCTATATAAAATTTAAAAAATGTTAAAGTCGGTAAAACAGAAAATCAAAATCGTTGCAAATATCGCAAAATTTTTTATAAATTTTGATAACTATATAAAGAAAGACATCATAATTTGTACCGAATTTGTCAAAAAACATTCAATATTGCTCCGTCGATAATAGAAGACTTAATGCAATTTATTTTACAATTTGATCGACTTTTTTCAAACTTGTTTTTTTTTTTTTTTTTCTGTAAACGCATGGAAAATGAAGCGATTACAGAATTTTTGCGATTAAATACGTCAATTCCGATACGCGGTCGTTTTAGTAGTAATAATAGATGGGAATTTTCAAGAACTAGTGACAATTTTTATTGCAATTATGTCTAACGATTTTTTAGTACTTTTTTCTGAACACAGTATAGTTTCTCGTTGATGGCCCGCAGAAGCGGTTGAGTCTCGAAAGAAGTCGAAATCTAAGCGATTTCAACAAGTGTCTGTTTATGTTTTTTAAAGTTTTTTTATTAATTTTTTTCTTTTTTTTATTTTTATTTTTTTTATTTTTTATTTTTTTATTTTTTTATTTTTTTATTTTTTTATTTTTTTTCTCAAGGAAATAGATGCTGAGCGGCGGAGAATGAAAACGTAGCATTTTGAAAATATGCCGTTGAGTGCTCTGTGAAAATGTTAAATGTATTTTGATTTTTTCATTGTTGTTATCCGTTTCTTTTTCTTTTTTTTTTTTTCGTAATTTTTATAAACACTTTTTATACAAAAAAGCAGGGAAAAAACTAAATTTTCTATATAAATCTAAACAACTGGACGCTTCAGTTGTAAATTTTTACAAAAGTTGGTTTGGCCTTTGTAAAATTGGTGTATATATAACGATTAACAAAAAATTTAATAGAAAAAGTTTTCTTTGTTGTAGTCTTTGTTATTTTTTTTTTTTTTTTTTTTTTTTATATTTCATAGGTTTATAACAAACATTTACTGCAAGAATCTTGCTACTTTGTGCTTTTTCAATAACAATTTGCATAGCGATATTTATTCGTTTAAAAATTATTTAGAAAATGAAGAATAATTTCTCAGTTATACTCAACAGCATTTTTTCGCCAGGACAATAAATACGATATCTGCTTATTCTATTAACAAGTTTATATATTTCATGACAATATAATCATAAATATTTCTGCTCTCTTTTGCATACTCCTATTTATTTTCTTTCTTTTTTGTTTGAATTGATTACCAGTCACTTTGTGCAAATCATAAATAATTTTAATGCATAATTTTAATTGAATCATTAATCAAGTTAATACTTTATCAATTGAGTTAGAAATAAAGTTTTATATTTTTTCGTAATTAATTTTCATGATTAAAACAAAAAATATTTAATTAACGATATGTTCTTAATCGTGTTTCAAGAATTTTTCAATTTTTCGTCAAATTTTAAGCGGCTACTCAGTCGGTAAAAAAACTCATCTTTTGTATTGAAAAAAATTTGCTTTTTAGAAATGGAACAAAAATATAGAACACCACGATATTTTGCTTTCCTCTTGATATCTTTTAGTTGTATAATCTCTTTCTAATCGTGCTATTTACAAACGACGAAGAAAATAAACGATCAGTGGGGATTTAAGGCTCGTGATGGCTGAAAAGCACAAGCTTTAATATTGTATACACGTTTTTTTTTTACGCTCTGTTTCCATCCTTACTCTTTATTTTTCTTTTTACTCTTTGTATGTGTGTATGTGCATTCTTATATGTATGTATATGTACGTCTTCGATAAAAGCAAAAAATCAGTCGAGACTTTAATCCAAAGTATATTTAATCGTATGTTTATATGTATATATATATATTGCACAACAATCAAAATTTTAACAGCTAAAAAAGCAGTCGAAAACGACTTTTTCTCGTTCTTTTTTTCCTGTTTTTTTTTTTTTTTTTTTTTTTTGTATTATCAGTTTTTAATAATTTAATTTTTTTTACAAGCTACTTATTTTTTTCTCGAAAATGTTTAACATTAGTGATGTGCGGTAAAATTTCGGATGAAATTCACATTATATATATATATATATATATATATATATATATTAATATTCTAAGGTGAAGCTTTTTTATTTATTTTTACATTTTATTACACTTAAATCTATCCGCGTAAAGTCACTTTTAGTGGTAAATAAATGATCGATTAAACAAGAACCTATATTTTTATATTTTCCGTTACCTTCTTAATTTTTGTTCAAATAAAAAAACTGCCAGAAGAAAAAAAATTTTATGATTAATCTACAGTGCTCCGTTAAATTTTCGCTACGTTAAGTTCCAAAAAACTATAACGAATTACGTCATCGGAAGTTTCAACCATCATTAATAACGAACTTTCGAAATTTCACCGTACCGCACTTTATTTTTTTAAAATTGAGGTATGCATTATTCGAAAAAGTTCGAAAATTATATATTTTATTCGTCGTCTTGATGGACGATCACAAAAATTTTTTTTTTTTTTTTTTTTTTTTTTTTTCGAATCTTACGATTATACGCAATCGGAGTCAAAGACAACGCAAAAGAACGAGAAGCATTATAAATGCCAATAGTGAATAATAAAATTTAGTTTTACGTTTTTACACGTTAATACTGATGAATGATGGACGCAATTTTTCGATAATTGCGTCACATGAGTAACATTGTAAAAAACGTTTTTCAAAAAGTCGTTTAGACTGTGCTTTCGTTACACGTCCGATTGGCTAATCAAATTCGTAAATTCGAGAAAACTTCTCGTTAACTACGTTCGCTAACTACTTTTAATCCATTCAAAAAATTTATTTTATTTTATGCTTTTGTACATAAATGTTAACTTGAGTATTATTTTAAAAGATTTTCTCTATCGGTCAACTTTATTCTGTTTCAGAAACTTATTTCTAAATAATAATGTAAATGTATTTTGAAAAATACTTTCAATATTCAAAATTTTTTTATTTTCAAAAATTCAACTGTGCAATCAACCGACATTTAAAACAAGTTTCTCGAATCTACGAATTCATTGTTCTTCAGCGCATCGCACGTCTATCATGTAAAAATTTGTGTCAAACCATCGCGTCGTCGTCGCTCATCGTCGCGACGATCAAACGCTTGTATGCGTACGTGTGTGTGTGTGTGTGTGTGTGTGTGTGTGTGTGTGTGTGTGTGTGTGTGTGTGTGTGTACGTGAATCGATCACAATAACAACAACAATGGACCTTTACTAATTAGATAATGAGTCAAATTATGTAAGAAAAAAAAATGTCCTTGATTTTTTTTTTTTTTTTTTTTTTTTTTGTTGTTTTAAAAAATAAAAAATGCGCAAAGAAGATTGATATTTTTGTCGATTTTTTTTTTTGTTTTTTTTTGTTTTTTTTTTTTGTTTTTTAGGTTTGTACGAGAGGCTATTTAGTCTGAATTTTATGTAAAAATAATTTTTACGAAGTTCAGACAATTTTACTCAATTTCATAAGTAATTACTTTGTTTTTTGTTTATCTTTACAATTTACAATAAATGCAATTATCATCTATGAGATGTTAAATTTTCTGCTTTCTCATGCGATCAATTGAGAATTAACGATTTTTTATTTGTACACGTAAAGAGGATTCTCTTTAGATTATTATATAATTTTAAGAGATTCAAACTTGTGCTTATTGAAAAAAAATTTCAATGATTCATAAAGTTTCTCGTTTTTCACATACTATTTTTTAAAATTTTCAAAACATCTTCAATGATTCTACATTAAATATTTATATATCTCGTTAGATACAAGAGAAACTGATCCCGCAATAATTGTTCAAGATTCGGAATGTTTTAATGTGATTTCACAAATGAATTTCTATTTATGAATTACCTATAATATCTCAAAACGTTTATCATCAACGATTGGCTTACATCTTCCGTAATAGCTATTGGACATCCGATATTCCTATATAGCCTCTCGATTCTCCATCGTAAAAATGACACGTTCGTCGTCGTCATAGTACATCTCTCGTAAATTAATGCTCGTCTTCGGTCTCCTCCTGGGATACGATGCTAGACCGATTGGAGCTGACGTCGAGATCCATGGCGAAGGGCCTGATGGCTCCGTTGCTGCCCAATCTTAGCTGCGTTGTCGTCAATGCCGGAGGATAATCGACGCTGAGGCTGCACTCGGGCGAGCTATTGTCACTGGAAGTACAGAAACAAATTTCTACTGGATCACTGGTAATTAGCACTCGGTCTTCGTATTGTCTCTTGATAAGTGAGTCATTGGCAAGGGACCTTTTCCATTTTTCAATTAGGAAGATTTTTTACTATATATATTTTTTCTTTTTTTTCTCATTTGTTCTTGTTGTTGTTGATGTTGTTTCATTTTTCTTTATATAGTGTCGTCAGTTGAGTTTACATGTCTAGAGAAGTTTTGTTGTAAATATTTGAATTTGTGTCACACTGATTTTCGAGAATTGTGATCTTTTGATAGAATGTCGTTTGCAGATTGATTTGTTTTTTAGGTCTTTATTAACAATTTTTCATTAAAAATTAAAACGTTCTTTACTATTTTTCAAATTTTCAAAAATCAAATTTAAAAAAAAAAAAAAACACCAGACCTATAACTTATTTTAACATCCGATAATTTAATAAATACCTCAACATGGATTTTTTTAAATTTCTTAAACTATCATCGTAAAAAATATTATTTAAATTTTGATCATTAATAAAGACCAAATGGTTAACGATAAAAGAGTCGTATTGGCGAAAAGTTAATTCTAATTTAATGTTGATGTTGTCGAAAAAAAGCCATCATGCATGTATATGATGCAAACTTTTAATTTATAACTTTTTATGCGTTTAAGCATGAATAATGGAAATTATCTGTTTTCTAATGTTTGAAATATTACTTTATGAAATTACTTACAGTTACTAGATGAAGTTTTCCTTAGTTATATGCAACAGGAAAAAATCTCGTTTTAATGCACGAGTCTTAAAGAAAAAAAAAAGGTACAACTACTCTCCGTTAGTCATCTGTTGATTTTCCATTAGAACAACATTCACAGTCAAAATAACTAGAAATTCAAACATGAAAATTTTCTATCCAAATGTTATTCATATGTCACGTCGATTCGATTACATTTTTAGATTATACCTATGTCTCAATATACCATTTTATTTACTTATTTATTTTTTGTTGTTGTTGTTGTTGTTGTTGTTGCCAAATTCTTTTCTTTTTATAACGATTTATACAACACTCCATTAAAATATTATTTGATATTCCATTTTAAAATAGAAGACATGCGATATTGCATTATCTACTTAATTTTTATGTCCTTCTAATGATCATGCAACATAAACTGTACTTTAAAATTTCTCAATAGTAACCAAATGCAATAAGAAATATAGTAAGTATATAATATTAATAATTCTAATCGAATTATTCAACCATAAAAGCTTAACATCGATTATCGGATAAACTTTATTTTCTATTAATTTTTAAAGTCTTCGAACAGCGCTAGTTTCTACATTTAAATTAATGAAAGTACTTGAATTTTTAAAAAGTTATGGATTTATTTACACCAAAAAAAAAAAAAAAATTAAGCTTCACTAATGTTAGATTCAACTTAAAAAATTCACGTCGATGTTTTAATTAACATATTTAATTATTAACAAAATCCTCGTGGATAAAATGACAATTATAAATATTTTACAATATGGAAAATCAGTTTTAAAAAATAACACATAGCAGTATGCGTTAGGATTTATTTTACAAATGAATTTCGAATCACATGTTAGAGTTAAAAAAAAATAAACACCTAGTAATAACTTACGATTTATTGTTACATTGTTATAGCTATAATTTTAAACATCAAAATTTATCTCATTTATTGCACATAATGTATAATATACAGTTTATAGACATTTTTTGTACAATGATTATAAAATATTTTAACGTGAAAGAAATAAATATTAATTCATGTGAGAATGTGAGTCTTCTTTTATATTTTTTTTTTTTTTTTTTTTTTGTCATTTTTTACTAAATAAAATTTGGATTTGTTTTTGATGATAAAAAAAAAAAAAAAATTATTAAGAAGAAACAAGAAATGCTTATCGGGGTTCAAGTGCATTCCTATACATTTCTCAAACATTACTTGAAGTGAAATTAATCAATCGAGAAAGTTACTATTTTCTTAAAAAAATAAATCTTATATATTTATTCTATCAAACTATGATATCAATATGTGCTTTTTTCATCATCAACAAGAATAGCTCAAAAAGTTTATCAAGAATATAATTTAAACCTTCACTTCAAGATGCTTTAGAGTTTTAAATAATTGAGATCTACACCGTATGATAATATCTCTCACTGCGTGTACCATAGTGAATAAAAAAAAAAAAACAAAAAAAAAAAAAAAAAGAGTCAGAAAAAAAGGAACAAAACGCTCAGGGATTTTAAAGAAATATCGAATGCACTATATGTACAAGGTATAATATTATTACATAATAATAATAATAATAATAATAATAATAATAATAATAATAATAATCGGTACACATGATATAATTCCCTGGTGAAAAATGGGCAAGATCCGTGCGTGCTCTTTACCTGACGATACTGGCGCGATCGGCGTTAGTAGCGCCGGATGAGCTCGACTGTCCGCCTTGGCAATTTTCCCCGTTGCAGACGCCGTTGCTGCTGCTACCCGTGTCCTCGGCGCCGCTCGTCGTCGTCATCATCGTCGTCGTAGTCGTCGTCGTCGTCGTCGTCGTCGTCGCTGTTACGCGTCCGTTGCCGCATGGCGCGACTTGACGATCGGTTCGTTGCAGCGACGCACGACGGGATTCCTCGTGACACTCGCAACGACATTCCTCGGGTTGTACGTAGCTGTACTGCGTCTGTAATGTTTTTTTTTTTTTTCTTGTGCTTTTTTTTTTACGTTTGGTTTTGAAAAAGAAAAGAATAGCTTTTTTCTTTTTTTTTTTTTAATACAGATGAAGATTGATTTATTGATCGATTGGTTTTATTGATTTTAAGGTGTGCACGTTGTTTACTCTGACGTGAAATTTTCTGTACGACGATTAAATCAATTTTAAAATAATTTTCTTTCTAATGAATTATGTAGATGGTTTAAAAATAAAAAAGATAATATCAATGGTGAAAAAATTCAATGTAGTTGTATTTTTTTTTTTAATATTGCAAAGTAATGGGAATCGATTGCTTAATAGGTTGGTTTGTCGGAGTTCGTCAACATGCTTTAAGAATAAAACTACTTTTTTAATAAAAGGATGAAAAATGAGAAGAAAATTTAATTTATTTCTCTTAAAAAATGTCGAGAAATAAAACTAATTATTTAAAAATTCGTTTATCGTCTCCTTACCGCACTTCCAGTACCAGACTGGGCGAGTTTCGCGTCGTCATCGAGCCTAGGTATCGTCTGAATCCTCTTGGGTGCCTTCCTCTTCTCGGGTATCTCCTCGAAGTTGATCCAATTGGCTGGCCTAGCGGTCGAAGAAGCGGGTGCGGAAGCGGGCGGTACGGGCATCGGTTTCGAGCTCGGCGCTCTGGGCGGCAACGGCGGCGGACTCGGGGATTTCGTGAGACTGAGGGTACGCGAGACAGGTACGCGACCCGCGAACTCGCTGAAAGTATTGTGAGTCGGCCTGTGCGGTGATTTTAGCTTGAAGCTGTCCTCGCGCGGTAGGGATATCTTCATCTTGTCGACGCGACGCTGCTGCTGCTGCCGATGATGATGATGATGATGGTCTTCGTGCGATGTGTGCATTATGAATTCGTCCAGAAGGGTTGGATTTATCGGTGTCGTCGAACGCGGCCTTTCGATTGGTGTAGTTCTAAAAAGTTGAGAAATTTATTAGACAAACAGATCAATGACAAGTTTTGAAATATTTACCCAATAATTCACAAATATTAACACTTGTATATAAATTTGATATGCTTGTGTAATATTGTAATGTTCACAATCGTCAAAAAGAAGATCGATGAAAATGTTATTTTATTGTGATGGTTATTGCGTTAAAGAACTTATCGGATGTTAAAATAAAAGATTTTATATATTTTATTGATACAATAGAAAACGTATCGGTATCGAATCAACAGTTGTCTCTCCTTGCTAAAACTTATTAAGGCGCTTAGTACATTGATTAAGCAAAGGGCTTCTGTGCATCAATTCTGATACTATTAATTACAGTTTCTTTTTCTTTTTTAACAAATGCTTTTTATCACCTTTCGATTAATAGATTTATTTTTAAAACGATTTATTTTTGACCTTTCAAGATAATTAAGAATTTATTACCTGACTTCCTGCAGCCTCTGTTTTACCGGTAACATTGGCACAGCAACGCTTTTCTCTAGAGGCAGAGTAGTAGGTACATAAGGAAGATCTTCCTCGAAGCTCTCCTCGTAGCAAAGACCCTTCCTCTCGTCGGGCAATTCCTCGATGCCTTTTTCCGCCTTGTTCCTAATAAAATCTATCTCGGAGTCGCGCTCGGACTCGGAGCTGTTGCGATCGAGATCCGAGATGACGCTCGGCGTCTTCGTAAGCGGCTCCTGGGGCAGAATTAGCTCGTCCATCGTCGACGGTGTTTTAACCGCGTCCATCGTCCCGTGCTTCGAAACCTTGCCGTTCATCTCGGGCTTCGGTGGCGGTGGTGGTGACGACATGTCGACTTGTTTCGCGCTGTGCATTTTAATCTTACGCTTTGGCTTCGGTACGTCAGATTTTTTACCGATCGAGTCCCTCGATGAGCTCGTTGACATTCTATGGATTCTCGCATTCTCGCGGTCTTCGGTTAATGCTTGTTGACTGTGAAATTAGATAGGTGTTTTTAATACTAAACGATAAAAAACGATAAATAAACGAGGTTTTAAGGTATCGATTGTATTTTACTATTTGTTTTTGACTATTTTTAATTTTCACAACGATAAAAGTAACAAGTTTGCGTTACATATTTCATTCGATAGTGGTTAACAAACTCGCAAACAAAAATAACGAAAGAAACTCCAAGTAACGATGAATCGAAGAAATTCGAACGAGTAAAATTTTCTTGTAAGTTACTGTTTCACGCCACTTTGCGCCGAAAAACTAGAAAGAAGCTAAAAAAACTGTACGAATGAGAAAAAAAAGAAAAAAGAAAAACCTTAAACTAAACACACTTACTCAACTTTCATTGGGCGAGCTTTTTTGCCCGACGTACATTGAAAAGAAAACTAATTTTCCATTTACCTCGTAAGAGACCCACTCGACAAAATAGGCAAAACTTTATCCCCGACGTTGCACTTATTTAATAATTCGAGAAACTCACGGAGTACAATAAAAACTCGAAGCGCTGCAGTCGAATACCATCAATTTCCTTACTTTTTCGACCGCCTGATTGTACTAGTACATCAGGCAGAAACTTTATGTATCGAGTTTAACGTTTTTCAGCGGTCGAATGGCTTATTTAACGTATGCTGTTTTTTTTTTTTTTTTTTTTTTTTAACCGAATTATTTCCGCGCCGATCAAATTTTCTTAAATAAAACGCGTTAACAGCGTTGGATATAAATTACCATATTTTATAACAATCTTGATCAATTTTTATAACAAAATTATAGTCTGCTTTTTGATTACTTCAAATAAAAATTTCAAAATTTAACAAGAATAGCAGAAACCTGCAAACTTTTATCTCCAAGCGATAAAACACCTCGAATACGAAAAATTTACAGCCACGTACGCATATAAGTTTAAACTTACCTCAGAGTCGTAACATCTCGCCTGTCTTCGGTCGCGATTTTCGAGTCCCTGGACTCGCTTTTCGAGATGTGCGAGTCCCTCGAGTGACTTGCCGGGATTCTCGTGCTCTCGCCCGACGACGACGAGATTCTCGCGCTGTCTCTGCTTCTCCTTTCGCTTCTTCTCTGTATGAACGATTTAAATACGGTCGAATCAGTGAGCGTGACAAATTTCCGGTTTGCGTATAACAAGCTTCTACGGATGTCTGACTATATCGTATTCTCTCGCTACTGATTTTATTCAACTTTACTCATTTTAGTATATCTTTTTTATTTATGTTATTTATCTTGATTAAAATTTGTTTTATCAAGTTTTTTTCATCGTTTAAATTAAATATGAAGGATAAATTTCGTATTTTATTTGCAAAAAAAAAAAAAAAAAAAAAAAAAAAAAATTTAAAAATTTTCTCAAAATATTCCACCTACCGATTTCCGGTGATGTTCGATGGTGGCATCCGTGCAGACGATGTTTGCCGAAGTCTGCTGCGGACTGGAAGCGTCGTACTCGTCGAGTAGCTTAGTCGGGCTCTCGAGGGGTATCGCGACGCTCTCCGAGGGCAGTGCTGTCTCTTCTTCCTCTTTGCGATTTTTAAACTCGTCGTTCTCGCCGTACAAACTTATAAAGATCACGTCCTCCTTTTGGCTCGGTCGACTTGGCTAGATTTGCAGATTTATTTTATTATTTTCTTTTTATTTTTTATTCGACGACGCTATTTGTTATTCGCTTTATAGTATTTCAAATATTTTTTTTTTTTTTTTTTTTTTTTCATTATTCTCGACTCGTTTGTCTTTCAAAACTATTCCATTGAAATTAATTTAAATCGTCAGATGAATTTTTGTAATATTTCCGTAATTTTAATTATTATCAAATATCTCACGCGATATATCTACAACATTATACATATATGTATACTATTAAACATATTTCCTTTTTGATTATCGTATTATGTAAATTAGACTAAGTGTTTATAGCTGCATCAATTTCAGTATAATTAATTTAAGGGCTATAATTATGTCAGTAGCAACTAACCGACTTGCTTAGTTAAATATATTACGTTACGTTAAAACCGATCATTAACTAAAAGCGTTTCTATACGAAATCTGTTTATCGAGTATTTTACGTAAAACTATAGATAATCCACTATTCGATCATTATAATAATAATATACACGTAATTAATTTTATACATATATATATATATATATATATATATATATATATATATATATATATATATATATATATATATTTATAGTTAAAAATTTCGACATAATTACGGTATGCTGTTGACTGTACGAGTAATCGCAACCGATGCTATCCAAATTTCCATGAGATCCATCGAGTGTATCCGGTGTACCGGTACTCCCGGCGCTTTTCTTTCTCTCCCTCTTCTTGAAGAGACTAAGGGTGGATGAGAAAACGCCAGCGGCGCGGGTTTTCGAGTCCGGCCTCTTCGAGTCACCGGTGCCCGGACGCTCGCGGCTCTTCGATCTGCTCCGTAAGCTCTCGGCCGTGTCCTTGAGCTTGCTTGCGAGACTCGTGCGTCGGGAGCTCGTCGTCGTCGGGGAATCCTGACTCTGGATACTCGCCGCGTCGGCTCGACCCTTTTTTTTTTTCGTTTTTTTTTTTTTTTTGTTTTTTTTTTGTTTTGGTTCGATGGACGGTTGTTGTAAAGAGAAGTTTTATTTTAACGTTAGATTTTTATTTTGGTGAGAATTTTCGTAAAGGCAAAGAGTTTCTTTAAATTTTTCGTTGAATTTGTTAGTTTTGAAAGAAAATAGTTTATGGTTATATGGATTTATAACATTTAATGATATTAAAGATATTGAGATAGTGAAATAGTGATTTTACGAAATTCTTAAATTAATTAGGCAATTAATAAATACTTTTATTTCCAGTATAAAAATGAATTTTATAAATCAATACATGTATGCATATCGTAACATATAATAATTTAAATTGTCAAACAAATAATTTACCTTATTATTTCACCTACAAAATCAATTATTTTCCTTTTTATAATTATCAATCGATTGGAAATCGCATTAATATAGAAATAAATTGTATGAACATTAAAAATGTTCTATATTTAAAAATTAAAAAAAAAACGTGAAATAATAATTTTGTGTATTTAAATAAATTTATGATTTTGATTATGCAATTTGTGACAATATAATACTACTTCTAACGACGTAAATATTTGAAATGTGCACCACACAATATTTAGTATATCTAATTACAGCTTGTGAGTTAAATTTCTAGGTGCAGCTTCTAAAATTTTAGACTACTATTGAGTATTTTCTATCAATGAAATTCGAAATGGAATAATGTGCGAAATATTTGCTTTGCCAGAAGCGTCAATATATACATTTTCATTCCATATAACCAACGTTTATTCTACTTTCAAAACACTTTTTAATAAATTCAATGACATATCTCGAGATAGATTTAACAAAATTTAAAAAAACTCTTTTTTAATCGATATTCAAACAAACACAAACATCACAATCGTGTGTTTAAATTTTCACTCTAGACAACTTTTGCGTTGAATTTGTGTAAAAATGTAGGTATTATTAATTTATGAATAAATGTTGCAACAAACATGACTCATTTTTGTTGAAAAATAAAAACACATTATTGACAATGAAAATTTAAACTCGCGTCTATATATACACCTTTACAAAAGCACACTAACACTTTTACACAAATTGTACACAAAAATGTTGTGCATGATAAGGATAAATTAGTTAATTCAGATAAAAAATTAAAATTATAATAATTAACAATCGATTAAACTTTATCAAGCAATCTTAATTAAGTAAATATTTAAATGTATTGTAATTAATCGTGTAAGAAAATTTTTAAAATTTAAAAAAAATACTTTTTTTTTAAAACAAAAACTTATTCATAATAATTATGTTTATTATACACTGAATATTTTCAATGAAGATCATAAAATAATACACAAAGGTAAATATTAATAAATTGAACAACCGAATTACGCTATCTACTTAAAATGGCAATCGAATTATTTCGAAAGACAAATAATAGTCTTGCATACGACTAATTTCAACGACATAACGGTTGATATATATTTTTTCATCTACCAAGTATTACTTTAAAGTAAAGCTTTTCTATATGCTTATGAAATGTTTTCATTTTTATTATTATTATTTTTTTTTTTT